>WWET01003981.1:110917-123479 GCA_011038615.1 Limnodynastes dumerilii | reverse complement strand
ACCTGCAGTCAGTCCTATTGAATCTTAAACTATCCCCACTACACAGACAAACACCATGGTGACAATGCAATATAGATTAAACTCGTGCATAGAAAGTGCCTTTTAGACATAAAAAAATAAGAAGTTAAGAAATCCTTATAGGACACATTCATTATTACAGGTATAGGCAGGTGGTGTTACCACAAGACTCAACTACAGCATAGGTAAAGCAAAGCACAATGATGGGATTTGAAGTATGACAACACCTGGATTGATGCATCTAATCAATCCACGTATGTCATTTCACATCTAGATCATACTTACACCGAGAAAGATATTTTTTGAAGAGTCGAATCCGGCAGCAAAGATTCTAGCTGTGTATGGCGGATTGCGGTCACAGACTATCCTGCAAGCAAATCTGGAGATTGTACTCTGTGTAATCTGTGTCTCATCATTCTGGTTACCAGAAATTGTGTCTGTCACCACAAAGTCAATGGGGCTTTCTGTAGATCTCCCAATCTAAAAAAATAAATGTAAATAAAAATACATATATACATATAAAAATGAAAGCAATTAAACCACAGAAAACCAACTCTGAATGTTAGGGATTTCTGGTTTGTCTCAATTATTTACACATAGAAAAGGAATTTGTGACATTGGACCTGATCCAGACTTAAGAAAGTTCTTAAAATAAGAACTTAAAGTCACTCCTGGGCAAAACCATGTTGTTTTCGGGGGGGAGCCAAATTAATTGTATTCTTTGCATGCAGTGAATTGCTTACTGAAAACAGATACTGACCAGCTTTAGTATTACACTGTTATTTAGACTTGGCCTGGGAAATATCACTGCTCAACATTAGTACTGTTTGCAACAGATGAAATATGACTCCCCCTGCAATCAACATGGTTTAGCCCAGGAGTGACTTTAAGTTCTTATTTTAAGTCTGAATCAGGCCCATTGTGTCTTACATAAATTCCTCAAAGAAGTCACTGAATACCGGACCTGTGGATCCATACTTAAGAACGCTTCCCTCATGCACAGAGTTGCTAAAGTGCGCAGATAAGAGGCTAGTGCACTTCCACGACATTCCCCTCACAAGTGCGAATTTTAGCTGACTTTAGTGTCGACAACCTTACCTTAACTTCTCGCACGTATTATGTGCGTACAGAATACTTTGTGATACAGAAGTGCCTAGCGCTTGCCTTACTGTATCATTTAAATGCCTTCCCTACCCACATTAGGTATAATATAACAGCACGTACAGAGTGCTGGCAAGCCCTGGCATATGGAGCTCTGAATGTACGGAATTAGTTTTGCCAATGTGCACAGAGATTGCGTAAACCGGCTTTCGGGCCGTATGCAGACTCCCGGACATATAACACATACGTCTGGAGTTTAATATCTTTAACTACGGCGCATTTGCAGTAAATTTATAACGTAATCTACGTATCTTTTCCATATGTAGATTGCGTATATGAGGTCTTAAATACTGCATATACGCAATCTATGTATGGAAAAAGATATGTAATTTACGTTATAAATTTACTGCGCATGCGCAGTAGTCAAAAACATGAGCAGCCTGCATACGGTCCTTCATTATGAAGTCTGGATTCAGCCCATTGTGTTTAGGCTACACAACGTTTTAAAGATCATTTCAGCATCACATAAAACAATCAAGTCATTGGATATATGATCCTCTTGGTTAGCAAGTTTTTCTTTTGAACGGATGCGTTTAATATATAACAAGATCCCCTTTGTAAATTCGAGGTGTACATTGGTGGCCAGTCCATGTTAAACATGAAAGCTCCTTCTATACAGCTGTTCAATGTACACATGGTCATTTGAGAGAATCAGCTAGGAGAGGAGAGTCAGGCTACGGTTTTTCCCAAGAACAATGTTAAAGACTAATTAATAGGAAGCACCTGAGCCGACATGGTATTCAAACAAACCAACCAATTATGACCATTCATTTTCTACTTTCTCTAATACAAGTGAAGTGATTGCTGGGAAGTTGGGGTGGACATAAATCTTAATTCCAGTCATGAGGAAAGGAAGGGTGGGCAGGGGGACCTACAAGTATACTGTACCTTTTCACCCTTAAATGGTTCAGTATATCATCAGTTTTAAACTAAATGTTATTTCAAGTGAAAAGCACATAGTACACATTAGCAAAGGCTGGTCAGATCATAATCTTCTATTTAACAGACAACAGCAACCAAGGTTTAATGTGCTCTGGACAACAAGAGACTCCTACTGAAAACGATCATATACAGTGGCAATGCAGGAGACACATTGATTGGCTACTCTTCACCACCTAGCATGGCAAACCTAAAGCACAGACTCTGCTTCCACCATGGAGCAGTATATATAATAAATACTATAGAATATAACAGGAGAATCGTAGCATGCTAGAACTAGAGGCAGTCCATGACAGGTGAGGAGAAAATGGTCTTAAAATCTTTACAACTCAGGAAGATCCATCCTGCATTAGATACAGAAGATCAAGAGATACAGGAATAAGCTTCTGATATAATACAAAATAATGGTGTGAAGCAAAATGTATAGGCCAATCAAAAGCCATCAGAACAAGTATGGCAGGCTACATGAATAAATAAATAAAACAAAGAAAATAATGGACCCACAGAAGACAGCTGCTTAACTAATCCCACAACATGTCCCACAACATGTCACAAATAGATCTCAGAATGCAGAAAAGATATGAGTAAAATATAATCAAATCTTTAATGAATACAAAGTTTAAAAATAATAAAAAGACAGCTTATGGCGAAATATATCAGATATTACAAACAACCAAATTGTATACGCATCAGATAGCGGCAAGAAAAGACAATTGCCTTGTGAATAACTCACACAGTAGAAACACAGTCTTAGGAGCCCTTTACTAATAATAGCAGGAACCTATCCCTAACAGACGGGGCATACAAACGGCCTCACAGCCTGCGCTTCGCCTTTTCCAAGGCCAGTATGCTATTCCTCCCTGTTGTAATAAACAAAATCTGGTCCAGTGATGAATTAGAGCTGTCTAGGTCAGGTAATATGAAAGCACTCCACCAGCACACGCCGTCCATACTTAAATGTTAAGATTTTATTTTTACATTAGGTTGAAATAGGCCATACAAAAATCCAAACCTCTCCGCTCTCTCTGTATGGAGGAGAATAAAGAAAAGAGTAGGTCACATTAAAATGGGCCAAATACACTGTAAAGGTGAGCTGTCCACTGCCTTATAGATGTTACTGGGTCGCTTCTCTCTCTCATCAGAGGAAGAGATTTATTACTGTACAATATCAGAATGCTAAAAATAAAAACGTTGAAAACAAGATTGTACAGATTCCCTGTAATTTATAAACGCAATGACTTCATATGAACAGAGCATGAAGCAGTATCAATACCTGAAACATATCCGTGTCCTTGTCATGAGAATATTCCACAACTACAGTCTGGTTTCGGGATAATGTATAGGAAATGCTGTGTTGACCTCTGCTGCTGATTGCCTGCCAGGAAGAGAGAAAAACCAAAGGCTTTTTTTATTGATTGCAAACACTTAATGAGTCTCTTCTACTGCAAATGTCATCAGCTTCTCGGTTACTTTTATAATAAATTTCTTCCAGGGGAGATGGAGAGAAAACCTACACAGATATAGATATATACACATACATACACACACTCTATTTATAATGACATCATGGTGAACTCTATAATCTTGTTGATTTTACAAATTCCAGATAAAAATATCTTATATTAACTTTGTTAAATGTAAATTGCCCATTCTCTAAACATTTATGTATATGTTTAATATACAAAAGCAATTTGTAACTGTATCTGGATGTTAGTAAGATTTTTATTTTATTTTAAATGTTTACATGGTGTGTAAGTTCAGAGATAGCCACTAGATGGCACACATTTTATATACTGCTACACAGCATAAATAAGGATGCCAAATATTTACAGTTGGTTCAAGTCTAAGTAAGATGACAGACAATCTATAGAACAGCTGCATCTGCATGGAAATATAAAATCTTAATCTTAAGAAGCATCCTGAAGACCCTTAGGCTGGTTACTAAATGTTGTCGGATCTATAAAAGGAGACAAGAGAAGAGTTCAGACCGAAGCAACTGCTAAGGAACTTAAACAATGAACTAAAGTAAATACAACTAAAACAAATATTCTAAGAAAGTGATCTTAAAAGTTTTTTGTACTTTAAACTTTGATTAATGAAAAGCATGTGCAACACACATACCCCATGGAAACAGCATAGCATAGGAACAAGGGTGTAGTGGGCATCTTACAGGTTAATTGGGCCTTTCAAGCACTAGAACAGCCACAGTGCATTGTGCACTTATCCTTCATCATGAATACCTTTCATTACAAGGAAGAGTACATGCAGCATGTTTACCCATTTGAGCTTTATCAGTATTTCATTACTGCTTCACTCAATCTCTATTAGCACAGCAATTGCCGCTCAGCAGATTGTTTTGAGTAAACACATACTGCAATCATCTTGCTTCAATTGGAGCATCTGTCTGTAATGTTCTGTGATCTATCTTTCAAGCTCTGCTCTAGGGAGGACCAGACATTTAACTGGTAGGAAGATAAATTTGGGGGGTAGTGATTCTCAGTCAATAGTGTTTGTTAAAGAATATAATAAAATAAAAATGTAACTATTAAACTATGAACAAGACAGAACAGACACTATATAAAGCAGTGACTTTCAACAGACAGACCTCGGGAAGTCACCTGGTCTGTTAGTATGGCAATAGACAGGTGAGGTTCATGGATTAAACATATGGTTCCAATATATCAATATCAAAGGCAATGTGCAGCCTTTTGAACAGTTTGTGTATTATTTTGTCTACAATTGCTAGAGGATGGTTTTGTATTAAACAACTTTTTATTATTTTATAAGGAAAATTGTTGGTGCATGTTTAATGCTGATTTATAGTGTCTGAATTGGATGTCTTATTAAGTTGGTCTAAAATATACAACAAAGATAATGTGCTATTCTGCAGTTTAAGATTGACTAGATGTAGACCACCTGCTCCCACAAAGACAATGACAAACTAGCAAATGGTTAGCAAAGTACAATCCTTGAGTGCTGCAGGACTCATCCTCCAACACAGTGAAAAGTCTCTCCATTACAGATATATCATTCAACTAAAATAAAAACACTAACTGGACCGGACCTCTAAATTCCTCCTATGTCTCTTCAGGCCCCTCCTCCATCTCTCCACTGTGCTAAATCCATTTCACCAGTCGCCCCTCCTCCATCATCTCTCCAGTGGCCCCACCTACACCATCTCTCAAGTCTCCTTATACCTGATCCCAGTTTTATGCGTTAAGTTATCTTTTGTGATTTCTTGCTTTTCTTTCATCTGGCTGGCTTCTCCAGCTCCTTAGCCACACTGGCTTCCTGGGTAATATTAGCCTATGAACTGCAAGTGCAGTGAGGTACCTTAGGTGTCACAGCATATACTTTGGGAATCTCTCCCTAGGCCCAATGACTCTTTTCCCCCTAACTGAACTTTTCTTCCTAGTGACTAGCTGCTTATTTTGAGGTTTGTTTGTTTGTTTCTTCTATCAGACACGTGGTCAATGTGCATATTGTAAAGTCAACCTGATAATTATGTTGTAAATGAGCAAAGCGTAACAACCAGGTCTAAAAATACTTGGCAAAGCAGATTAAATGGATAATGTTATGTCCAAGAGAGACAATGTATACTGGTAAATAATATTTTATCTAAATGATTCTTGGTAACGGATCCCTACATAAATTATGCACTATGTGCTGTAAATCTCAATGGGAATTGATTAATGCAAGATGACAAAGAAAAATATCGATTAGAATGTTAATCTTAGGGGGAAGTGGGGCATTGAAGATTTTAGAAGTAATAAAAGCCTGAAAATATTAAAGAAAACAAGATGAAATGCCTGACACTAATGAACTATTATGTAACTGATCAATAAGACGTTTCCTGTTGTGTTACAGTTTATAACGTATTATTTTTTTATACTTATTTTTTGTAGATTCAATTAATAAAAGCAAACAAACATCTAAACAGGAATCAAACACAAGATCCAAGTTTCCATCTGGAAACTCAAACATTCAGTGCACTATATATCTGTTCATCAAGACTTTCCTTTACCCAGGCAACTTACAGGGCATTGACGTACTGCCTGCTAGAGTGTGCAGGAGTCAATATTGTCAGAATGACACGTCCTGTTGCTAAATACTAACAATCAGAGCATAGGAAACAGAGAAGGTGAGGGAGACATTGTGCAGTGATAACACACTGGCCAATAACCAGGGCTCTCTCCCACCCATTCTGTGCAGTACTTAACAGGAAAAGGGAATACTTCAATTATAGGGTTAGCACCTTTTAGGACAGTCTGTCTGCATTGCAACAAATGGGTCCTTGCCATACACCCCACAATAACTTGTTGATTGTATAATCATTTAGGGACGAATTTACAGCACCGGACATATTGCAACACGTCTGGCGTTTACAGTTTTTGACTACTGCGCATGCGCAGTCAATTTTTTACGTAATCTACGTATCTTTTCGATACGTAGATTGCGTGTATGCAGTCTGAAAGATGTAATACGTCCGGTGCTGTAAATCCGGCCATCTTATGACCCCTTAAAACATTCCAATTAAAAGATGATCTGTGTGATGTCCCCTGAAAGACAGGAGAATACAGTCATCATGACCCGGATTCACGACACCGCTACGTAGATAGGGTAAAATAGTTACTAAGCATGCGTGGTAGTTAAAAACGGATATCTAGGCACTAAAGAAATGCGGTGTTGTGAATCCGGTCCCATAGTCTTTCATTGTTCAGCTACCTCAGAGATAGCTTTAGTCAGGCTTTACAGAGCATGCTACCGTGATTAGGTGGGAAAGGCAGAGATCCATGGGTGGAGGGGGGGGGGGCTTTGGGGAACAAGGGAGACATTTAATGCCATGTGTATGCATGAACAGAATAAAGTGTGCTGTCTATTACTGTAGCTACCGAATGCACAAAACTTAAAAGCCAATCCTAGTGGACATCGTGTTTAAGAGTTGAAGTTGCTTTTTAAACACATAAATCAAAGTGGTACTTGACCGGACTAAAGCTTGGTACACACTTGGATCACAAGATAGCAGTCACATCTTATCAGTGTGTCTCAAGATGCTGCAGGATCATCTGATACCGCATTGCATTGTGGGATTTGATCTTTGGAACAGGTTCATTTTTGCAATCAGCCTGTCACGATATCAGGAGAAATCCTCAGGGTGTAGGGACACCCAATCTTCAAAACACAGAATGAGAGAGAGAAGTGTGTGGGGGCATCGTTATGCAGGTCAGGGCTTAATATCTTCAAATATGTTCCATTGTTTGCAAAAACTTCAGCGTGTAACCAGCTTTACTGTTACCACCAATTAAATAAAAAGGTAAGCAGCACTGATGTGATGTCACACTTCTGTCCTAGTCCTAAAACCACATGATATTCCTCTATTCCATAGAACAGTGATCAATAAAGGCCACCAGTGACATTGCAGCTGGAGAGGAGGCTAAAATGCAGAGATGAGCAGGTAGATAATAGGAGCTGCACCAGAACTAATTGAGAAGACCATGCCCAGCATACTGAATTAGAGAACTCGGATTCCTATTATGCCAGAGACAGCACATGTGTAATTGCAGCTGATCACTGTGTAATAGCCATGAAACATTTGTAAGAGAACAACCAAACACCATGAAAATATGTGTTTATGGCAGTGTACATTTCAGTCACCCAGAACAGCTAAGCAGTGATTAAAATCACTAAAGATGTATAATCAAGAGTTAAAATAAACAGGCTCAAAAGTTAATCAAATAGACAAATCTCAAGCACATTATCCTCCATGACATTATAGTAACCATGTTATGCAATACTCCTTCATACACAAAGATGTGAAAGACAAGTGGGGGAGAGATTTATTTTGCTATATAACATCTCTATCTCAAATGTCTTAATTCTAAATAGTAGTTGGGTGGGAGCAGTGTGATTCTTTGCAATAATAATAATGGACAGGGTGCACACATTTGTTCTCACTGCGGAGCTCCTCGCTGGCGCGGCACTACTGGGAGCTAAGCTTCCGAGGCATCAGAAGCTGCCTGTCATAACTATTTTGTTCTGTTTGTGATCTACTGGTGGAGGCAAAGAGACAGGGCCTGTGCTGGGGTGTTCAACACCCACTGTAAACTATAGATTTGTGGCCTCCTGTTTAACAATTTAACACCAGTGACCATCCTACATTACAGTATCCATGTGACTGCTATAAAATACACACCACAATCTTGTAACCACAATAAAAGAAAGCAAAACCTAGTATCTACTATACTGACAGCTTCCTAGTCTACCACTGCACCCATCCAATACAGACTTCATCCTAGTACCCGCCATACAATACACACACCGCATCCTAGATGCTGCCGAACACTAAACACTATGGACCCGATTCACAACTAAATAAGAACAGAATTTAAGTGCGTATATTTAAGAACAGTTAAACTGAGCATGGCCAGAACTCAAAACTACGTGCTTAAATTATGTAAGAATGATTCACAGATAAGAACGGCTACTTGGGAATGATTCATGCTCGAGAATGTTGTAAACTTTTGTTTTTAAACAATTTTTATTTACTTGTATCATGTTTGCATTGTGTGCGAGACCTTGATACAAATTTTGTTTAGGTCTAATTTATGTAGATATTTATTATTTTGATATTTATGTTCTAACAACTTTGAAAGCTGAATGTTTCTTATTAATCATTCAATAACTATTTATGATTTTAATAATTTTCTACATTTTAGCATATTGCAATTTTTAATACATTTTTAGGTTACTTTTGTTAATTAGAAAACAAAAAGTCAATCTGCTTCTTAATTGAATCAATTAATGTATTTCTTTGCTTAACTGTGAATCATGAGGATATTAAAGATCCGCATGATTGTTAGTTGGGAAACAAAGCTGTTCCTAAATATACGCACTTCGAGAAAAGAACGTTCTTAGCTCCTAAGGAGCTATGGGTGTGGTCAGCATTTTTATTTAGGATCTGTGAATTGTTCTCTTATATTTGTGTGCGTAAATTTAGGAATGTTTCTTAATTCTTTCTAAAGTGTGAATCAGGTCCTATATCTTAGGGCCATACCATTTAGACTTTATCCTAGTGACTGCTATACTCCACAGATCACATCCTAGAGAACGCCATACAATACAGATTGCAACTTTTGGACCGCTATATAATAAAATGAACATTCTTGTTACCACAACGCAGTAAGAAAAAAAAAAAAGATCCCCTTGAGCGTCATAAAATACAGAAAACATATTTGTAAAACACAATATAAAAGAAGTGCAGCCTTGCAAGTGCTTGCTGTTATCCACTGAAACCTCCAATCAAACCCACACTTGTGCACAATGCACTAAGTCCAATCTCCCCATCCTTATGTGTCTCCAGACATCCAATCTTCCCCAACATTTGTGTCTCCAGCCATCTATTCTCCACCCTTGTGTGTTTCAAGTTATCCAATCTCCCCCAAATTTCTCCCTGCCTTTTGTGTATCTAAACATCCAATCTCTTTAAAACCTACTTGCTTAACTCCCGTGTGAATGACGCCAACATGACCTTAGGTCATACCAGAGTCACATTAAAGGAAGCTGCAGGTACTGTAGGAGTCCCAGCTCACAGCGGTTGTCCTTCGATGGGCTGTACAGACTTTCTGCTGCTTCTGCTAGGCAATGGTGCCTATACAGCCCACTGGAGGGCAGCCGGGACTGAAAGTTGGAGATCACAATCAACGTTTTGGTTAGATCTAGGCTGTACCATAAGGCTGTACTAGGCTGTACTAAAATGGTCCATGGTCTTTGTAACAAATCATACCAAGAAAGGCTAGAGGAACTAAACATGTATAGCTTGGAGCAGAGAAGGGAGAGGGGGGACATGATAGCAGCTTTCAAATACATCAAGGGTTGTGACCAGCTAGAGGAGGGTACCATTTTTCAAAAGAAAAGGTGTAATAGAACACAAGGGCATGAATATAAACTGGAGGGTGGTAGATTCAAAGGAAATGTGCGGAAAAATTACTTCACTGAAAGGGTGATAGATAAATGGAATATTCTCCCATCTGAGGTGGTTGAGGCCAATACAGTAGAACAATTTAAACATGCTTGGGATAAATATAAGGGTATCCTAAATTGAAACCCAAATTGAGGGTAAATAGGGTCTAGGGTCAGTATAGTTTTCAATAAACAAATGGGCAGACTAGATGGGCCATGTGGCTCTTATCTGCCGTCACTTTCTATGTTTCTATAAGATAGAAAGACCAGAAAAAAAAAAGTGTAGTCTAATAGAGATATAGGATCAAAAGTAAGCGGTTTATGTCTGTGTGCAGTTCGTAAACAGAGGCAATTGTTGGGATTAGTGCTTAGTAAAAGTTTTATTTTTTTGTTGTTTTTAAGGTATCACAAATAAAGTTCAGAAAATATTTTCTAATTTATGTCCAGTATAGAAAGCAACAGCAGATTACTTCATTTCAACAGTTGTGTTTAAAGACATCAGAGGCCCCAAGCCACTGCTCCAACTTTCTGCACATGGTTTAGACATATGGGTTTTGGGTACAGTTAATTGAACACCTTTTACAGTCATTCTTTACTGTATTCAAGTAACGGGGTCAGACCCAAAAGTTTGCTGGCGTTTGTACTGTACAAGTGCAACAGAAGGACTTCCATCAGAATGTGTGGCCCTTCTGGGTATGGAGTACTAAGGTAGGACTCTGCATGTAGAAGGGCCATACATGGGAAGTAAGCCCAGAGGGTATGTGCTCCCCTCACCTGAGCAGAACAGGGGAAAGCAAATTCCAGATGTTAGCTTCCATTGTGGAGGGTAGTGTATGGAATAGGATCTTTATTCTGGATTCAGTCCATTGTTAGTATCAGTCATATTTATGTCTGATGCATGTCACATCTATGAAAGTAGCTGTTCAGCAATGCAGAATATGTGCCGTTTTAGACCGCTTTCACATCACTACCCTTGAAAAAAAGGGGATTTTCAACCCAGGTTTTTGCTGGGAAAATTGCTGTGTACCAAAAAATAAATAAATAAGCCGCGTTATAAATCCACCTATAACCCAGAAAATTCCCGGGTCCGACCCTTTCACATGTGCCAAGAATTTCCCATGTCTCCATTCTGGTCCACCTGCAGTTCTGCTATTCGCGACAGGAAACTACTAAATTCATATAATAAAAAATAAATATATATTTCCAAGTGTTTGGACTGGATCACAAGCACACAAAACTGAAGGTAGGCCCTGCCTATTGGTGTGCAGGCAGGGGAATGGACAGCAGGGTTATTTGTCACTTATGCAAGTGGGCCTATATTATGAGAAGGTGGGAAGACCTAACATTTTATACACCCCGGCAAGATGAAATATATATATATTTTTAAGAAACCTTTCGGAAATCCACTACAATCCCAGAGTGTACTACACACGGAATCCAGAATGGTGACAAGCTTAATTTTTTCTTATATTGATATAGGAATTCAGTAACACAAAACAAACAATACTTTTAAAATAACTTAATAAATGCTTCAGATTAACTTATTTTCTATTTCAGAAGCATTGGCTCTTTAAACAATTCCCGTTTTATGTATATAGTGGAATGTTGGATTAGAATGGTATTCAGGATCTGCTGCATCTAATACTGAATTATTGAAACAAGGAAAGTAAATACCGAATTACAGCAACTTCACTTTGGCCAGACTGAAATGGAGCCATTCAAGGTTATGTGAGAAAGGCAGGATACCTTACATAGCAGCTCAGTTATAATCTGCTTTGATCATAATACCTACAGAACACACCTTTCAGAGTATTATGTAAAGCCGCAGAAGCTTTTAAAGTCTTGGGTTCTGAGAAAGGTTAAGAACAGGGTGTGTATTTTCTTTTAAAGGACTATACAGAATCATCTCTGTTCCCATGTTGTGGAAACTGTGCAGGCAGTTGGGATAACTCCTACTCATGTTCCTTGCCTTGGCTGAGAACCACATAACAATACAAAATTGTTTAGAAGAGGTACTAAACATTTGATGCAACAAACATGACCAGATCAAATGGCAAAGAAAGATCTGTTTTATATAAAACATCACTACACCCTAAAATTTAGCCACACACACACACACACACACACACACACACACACACATTTTAGACCGAGTAACCGTGAATCTGTACAATTTTATTTTTTTATTTTAGCCTGCGACAAGCACATTATAGAAAGACTTATTGCAGAACCAACACAGGACTCATATGCATCACAGAATAAGTAGTATGTTGAATCATGATTGCCACTGCTCATCATAAAGCCAGTGTCACCACAGCATGACATTACTGTCAGAGACTTATCAGCTGAAAGAATAAGATACAGAATCTTCATTGAAGCAGCTGCTATTATATCACCTTGATACATACTTCTTTACCTGAACACTATATAGAGCTTGCTGTATATTACTCCAATGTAAATAAAATCCCATGGGGGGGGGGGGGGG
>WWET01003981.1:94318-110023 GCA_011038615.1 Limnodynastes dumerilii | reverse complement strand
GGGTGTGGGTGTGTGTGTGTGTGGCGGTCGAATGGAGGACCAACCAAAGACATCAGCAAAGGTCACATTGTACGCGATGGCTAATTGGTGGATGCCAGAAGTGAGGGTTGTACCAACCATTTTGTTGCTCTACTCGCATGACAAACATGTGTAATGTATACTAATTAATTCTCCCTGTACGCATCTGAGGTTTTCACCAAGTTTTAATATGATTCCAGTGTATAAAGGGTCAGATTCCTTTTCAGCAAAAACAAAGGACTAATGAAAATGCAGAGGATTGGTTAAACTCAACATTATACTACAAATGACACTTAAGACAAATAAAAACCCCTAAAACAAACAAGAAACAAATCTGAAACAGCCACACATGGTAAACTACACAAAATACAACACACACATTGCAGTATATAAACTTAATTTTTGTCTCTGTGTTCAAAAATCATTGTGCAAATGCAGAAAAATACCCAAGTATTTTGTAACAATGTTTTTTCAAATCTCCCGAAAATCCATATCATGTTTCTTAGTGTATTGTTGCTAGGAAAAGACAGATTTGCAAACAGCATATCTCGACACTTAGAGGTCAAGAAGCTCACCGCCTGCCATTACAGTTCATTTAATCATAATATTCACAGGAAAAGAACAAATGTGAAAATATTCTGTACCAAAGACCATGACTGAAGAACGCTTCAGATATTGCAAATGCTTAGCACGATGCAAGCTACAAAGTCTACCCCAAAATAGATCTTTTCACACTTTCATATCAAAAGACTCAACACTTCTTACACAGAAATAGAACGCTGAACGGTCCCCTTCAGTCTGAACGTGATCTGCAGAAATGCAAGAGAAACGCAGGACTCCGATAAAATAAAAGCCACACAACTGGAGGCCAAAAGTTTTAACAGAGGAAACTAGTCCATAATCTTTATATCTATATAGTGAATGGTTATTCCCTGCACTTGCTAATAAACAAACAACAAACGCACCAAATCATCAAAGTTCCTGGAGTAAATGACCTGTGAATGTAAGCCAGGGTCTTCTTACCCTTATCTTTAGGAAACAAGTCTTTTAAGGTCATACTGGCTCTAACCCACATCAATAAAAAGGCTACAGACTTTCACTTTGCTTATCTAGGAAACAATGCTCCCCAAAAGGCTTTCATTCTCATGACAGTTTATTGCAGACATGTTATAATACAAGGCCTTTTGGTATGCACTACAAACTTGCATCAACAACCTTACTTATAATTGGAATAAATGAATGTTTCTCACAATCTAATGTGTCTAGTTTATAGCTGTACATATTAGAATGTTAAGAAACATACAGACCATGAATTAAGATGACCAGGAATGTATTTACTATGTTAACACACGCACACGCACACACACACATACACTAAGTATATATCTACATAGCTAATGTTAAAGAGAATGGGTCCTAAGTGATTGCATATATAAAACAGAAAACAAAAAGGTGAGGTGTATTCAATGATTTGTTTTTGGAGGACAATGCTGTATTAGAACAGATAGAACTTTTGTTTGAAATCACACTATTCCAATGCATTAGTTAAGGTAACTGTACCCTATACCCTTCCCCCCCTTCTGGTACATCTGGGAACTGCTCATTGCAAAAGATTCACTCAATCTTCCATCCCGGTTTCCCTATTAACGCATGCCAACTAAATATCTACGTGGTCAACAGACTACCAGTCTTTATATAATTATTCTATTTCTTAGCTTCTAAATATAATATACAATAGAGTCAGTCATTAATATACAGAGCAGTCACTGGGTACTGACAAATACAACTAGGGCACATTTGTGCAGCATTCATACCCGAAGAAAACATTTGTCTCTTAAGACTTATTAGGGAGAAAAAGAAGAAATTAAATAGGGAAAAAATAAATAAGTGTAAATAGTCTAGTAAAACCGGTGACCTACCTTAGAAGCCTGTGGAGTGGAAATCACGTGTACGCTGCTGGCTCTGACACCATTTGATTTAGGCCGCTTATAGAGTGCAAATCGACTTTTCCTTCTTCCTCTGTCGCCATTAGGGAGGCAGCCATTGTACCTGCAAAGAAAGGGAAAAGCCTTAACTTATTGACGACATCATAAAATCATCCTATTCATCTGTTCCACAAACTTGTCCTTAACTCATTATATGTGTGTACAAACTGACTTGTATATATAACTAAATGCAAGAAACTGTAAGGTACACAAGTGTTAATAATGTCAGAGAAGAATGGCGAAAAAGAAGCTACCGTGATATATATTATTGCATGCACATATTACATTTAACAAAATTAAATACGTCCCCAACACAGAATTGCAACCATGGGTTTTTATAATGTGACTGTTATTTAATGCACACCAATATTGCATTGTTGATAATTAATAATTCTGTTCTATAGATTATAATTTAGTTTTCATGGCCCTAAGCAAAGCATTTTACTAAGTCTATGGCAATACATAGTGTTGCATCTCTAGATCACCCTGCCTTATACACCCACGTCTAGTCTTTAGTTGGGACTTGACAAGACTTGTTTTGCTAGAAGACCTGGTACGTTGGTTTGGTGATATAAAACTACTGATCCGTGACAGAGGAAAATTCAGGTGAACAGTTTTGTGTTTTTGTTTCTTCCATGTCTTAGATGTGGATTCTAAGCATTTTGGGAATTCCCTGCCACACGCAGCTGAACCACTACAATAAAACAAAGCGTGTTCTGACAAAGGAAGACCTAAAAGGAGAAGCACAAAGGAAGCCATTGATATTGTGAATGTTTTATCCTTGAGTCATGTTTTCAGACAAGCTGTGAGGAGCACGTCCCAAGGAAGACTTCCTCTGAGCTTTAACGTGAGCAGCTGCACTAGAGAATTAACTGTAATTACCATTTACCTACAAACATATAAATTCAGAAACCAAAACGCTCTTAAATAAAACAGAATAAAATCATTTAGGGGCAGAGCTCCTTATGTCCGAGCATTTCCAGCTGGAAGTCTCTTATTCTGAAATCAAAGCTTCTTATAGATCAGGTTACTGAATTGGTTTAAAGTATTTAGCACTAGAAAGGAAAAACGTAACCAAATCCTACTGACATAACGCTTCAGCTTGCCCTAACCAAACTTCTAAGCTCCCGGCCTGCCGATATACTCCTGCTGACATCATAAATGTGCGTATATAACAAATGACACCATGACGCCTGATAATGATCGCATTAACACTCCCCATCATGCACAAAACAACCTAAAGGTATAGTGAATGCAAAAATTAGGATTAAGGGGAATCTAAATGACAAACTGGACATGTGAGTTCAGAAAAAGAAAAATACGCCAGTATTTAAAGAAACTAAATTAGTGCTATTCTTTATGATTAATCTACATAGGAAACCGCTGAATTAAACGAACGGTGCCATGGTACACTCACAGAAGTGCCACGAGTACAGGGCTAGTCAGCGCATCAGGGTTACGAGCTGCGCTATACTTACACATTTTCTATTCCTGCAACTCCTTTTATCTTGCTGAATAAGGGCAGGAAAGGCTGTGCTAGACTGACGTAACCTTTCACGACAGCACAGAGCAACCTCTCGACAAGCTATTGATTTAGATCCTTGCATTATATAAAAAACTAAATCTAAACTTAAAAGCTAAATACTTAAGTTGTTTTGATTTAATACGTAAAGTGCTCAGTAGTTTTAGCTTACATACCACTTTAGGACCACCACCGCTACTATAAGTAAAGTTTTTCAACCCAGCTTATTGCAGTTTTATTTTTTGTTTGTATAGTTTTTATTTATTTTTTGAGGGGGAGGGGTTCAGCACCTTTCACACTGCAGGGTTGACCGGGTCTGCCCTCACAGTGTGAAGAGTGGCTTGCTGCTCCCTGGGATAGTTAACAAATCCCTCCAATCAATTTTCTTCACCATTAACACTGCATCCCTACCCAGGCAAGGACACAGATACCTCTCACATTACCACCAACCACCCGGGACTAAGGCTTAGACCTGGGTCTAAGGCCAAAAACCAAGGTTTTTCATGGGGATAAGAACATTTGGGACCCACCAGTTTAGCATCAAATAGTTCCTTAACCTTTAAACTATTAAAAAGAATGGGTGCAGTAACTGATAGCAGTGACACAATGGCAATATAAAAGTTAGACTAAAGATTTTTACAATTACCATTATAGATTCAAATATAATTACCTCAGAAACAAAACATAAGCAAGTCTACAGGAAGCACAAAGGTATTGTATAAAACAACTGAACAAGCCATAATAATGAAACATTTAAAACCAATATCAGCTGAAGGTTGGGAACATATAACAAAAAGGACCAGCTAAGTTTTACCAGGGAAAACAGTGGCACTAAACAGAAGGACATGTATTCCCTATATAAAGGCCTTGCTTTCCAAAGCAGTTTATTACAAGCTAATGCTGTAAGGATCGCAGCATCACTGTCCTGTATTCAGACATGGCACCTGCCTGTACTTTTTGAATAACTCTGCCACTGACATCCTCTTTGGATTGTTCCAATAACTGCAGCCAAAATCTTTTTTTTCTGTTTAAGGTTAAGTGGCTTAAGCACACGCTAGATATCCAGTGAGCTCAATGGAGATTACGCATTCAATGTTAATTAACTAACAGGTTCTTTCTTTCATTATTTTCCTGTTTACAATCGCTTTACCCGGCAAGGATATGAGCGCCTAAGAAAAGCAAGACGTGCAAGTGTCACATAAAGTGACTTAATGAAAAGGTTTTGTAACGGGCACAAACATGAATTGTACACAACTTATGATTAAAGGAAAATTGTGGGAAAATATGGTTTGGAATAAGTTGTTCTCCTCAGGAGCAGGGGTCCATTGCACAGGAAACCCTTTGTTCTGAGACATAAGCTGTGTGAAAGGTCTACGGCCAGCCGACCACCGCTAGCTACATCTTTTGCAGGTAAGTCTTCACTTTCTATTAAGAGGGTGGGTTATTGCAATGACGAACATTATAAGATTCTAACAGGTAACGAATAAACAACCCTGTCAGAAACTGGCAAGTCAATCAGCTACATAGTGCCAGCAGGTTAACAGTCATTCAAACATTTATCCTTTACGATATGATGATCTGTGCAACTTCCATTTTGTGTGTATACTGTTTGGGAGCATGTCTGGGAGAAGCAGCTGAGAGGGGGTGTTGTTCCACATCAGTTATTTTGGAGGGGTTTAAGGGGTGCCTCTGAGGTAAGTTTGGCTCTCAATTTAAAAACACACATATACATATATAATATTTATACATACACACTCACACGACCCAACATTGGGACTCGCCTTGTTACAGTCAGGACCACTATGAGCAGAAAGGGCTTGGCAGTGGCTTATCATTTGTACAACAGTATAGTCTGTTACTGGTTAATGGCAGTGTTGCTGGGGCATTTTCTTTCCTGTGTTTCAGTTGCTGGCAGATTACCAGTCTTCCATGCACCTGTCCGCATTAACCTATAAATTGATCCTGAGCAACTTACATTTTGTATGTGAACGAGATAACAACCCTGTCAGAGCCTGGCAAGTAAACCAGCATTTTAGCATTTTATATAACACCCTAAAGCAAGGTATACACTGGGGCTTTTCAGCAGATGGTCTATCAAATCAAAAGATCAGACAGTTTCAAAACATTTCTGAGCATCTTTGGTACACACTGGTAAGATATCTGTTGAAAAAGCCTTTTGATTAAGGCTTTTTCGAAATAATTTTTCCAAACACAGTGTATACCCAGCCTAAGTTTCAGAGGTATCCACTTGATACTATCTAGACATTCTGTCTCTACTCCCACTCATCAAGATGTTCACCAGGCAGTCATGGTGTACTTTAAGGTTATCTTAAGGTTTTCCTGGAAGAAAGGATGAGTACATCAAGAGAAGCAATGTCCATACTGTAAAACAAGCAAGATTTAATGCTCACTTAAAAACTCAGTCCAACCTTTCTGTGGAAAAAGTCATGACGTTTAACTTTTAAGATGTGTAAGATGTGATTGTCACTCACGCACACTGTGACAACAAGGCAGCTGCAATGGTACTAAAATACATGGAGATTCAGCAATACCTAACCCAATATGTTCACTTAAAGAACATTCTCAAAGCGTGCTGAAAAAGTTAAATAAAATCTGTATTAATAATAGAGATAATAAGGAGAAAAAGACACAAAAAAGTCATTACTTATTATGCAGACGTACACCTTTTAATTAAAAAAATAAAAAAAAGGTCTCAAAGTCAAGCAGACTGAGGTACACAACCAAACAACGGTCCACGCAGTCACTTAAGCAATCCAGATATTGGGCTGGATCCAGAACTACGTCCGTCTTCCATAGACGGACGTAATTCAATGAACAATAGCTACTGCGCATGCGTAGTAGCTATTGTACGTAATCTGCGTATCATTTTGATACGTAGATTGCGTATATGCGGTCTAAAAGACCTAGTTCTGGATCTACCCAATTGTTCTTTTCTATTTCTGCACAATGAATTTGTATTCTAATTCATGCTTACCTCTTGACTTGTACCGTTGTCAATATTGTATCTTGGAACTTCTTTGTGATGCCCTGTATGTAATTTGTTGATTACCAATAAAAAACTATAAAAAAAAAAGTAATAACTTGTTATAGAAAAAGCATACTTCAACAACTGACTAGACTTCAGTTACCAAATATCTGATAATATGATAATATTACGCAGCACGCATACAACTTAAAAAAAAAAAAAAAAAAAA
The DNA here is from genome assembly GCA_011038615.1 of Limnodynastes dumerilii. Lineage (NCBI taxonomy): Eukaryota > Metazoa > Chordata > Amphibia > Anura > Limnodynastidae > Limnodynastes > Limnodynastes dumerilii. The sequence continues at coordinate 103,283 of WWET01003981.1, read as the reverse complement.
GGATTGACATCTGATACATTGGTTTTGGAATACAAATTGTTGCTTTAGAACAGATAACTTTTGTTTTAAAATACGCTATTCCAATTTATTAGTAAAGGGAACTGTGCCCTAAACCCTTTCCCCCTTACTGGCAAGTCTGGGATCTGCACATTGAAAAAAGCAAAGTAATCCAGAACCTTCAAAAGTTTCACCTTCACAGTTTTACAATGGTTGCCACCGCGCTGCTTTCTATTCAGTCTTGTACACAATATCCATGCATACACAATTTCCATGCTAGCAGGAACACAGGGCTCTGCATGGTTATAAAGTATCTGCAGGATACAGTTGCCTGTAGTATGAAGGGCCATTTGTCGAGGATGATGCACCCGCAAGATTAATTTCAGTTGCACCATTCCTGAATTAATTTTAAAAACATAACTCTACATTCCGTAATGGGTTCCATGTTGAATGGCCCATGAGAGAGAGAGAGGAGAGAGAGGAGAGAGGGGAGAGAGGAGAGATGGGAGAGAGGAGAGAGAGAATGGTTGGGGCTAGGCTGCATGACAACAATGGTTAGGGTTAATGGCAGGTTAAGCTGCAGGGAGTGAAGGGTTAGAGTTAAGAAAACACAGCTCTTCAAAAACTGCAAAGTTGCAAAAGCCATCCTTTTTGAGGGCAGACTGCCGAAAATTGACAGCAGTCAACACCTCTGACGCTAAATCTGTCGCAAGATTTTTTTTTAAGCGACAAACCACACCCAGTCCCTGTAATGTGAATGACGAGGGAAAAACGTTACAAAGCTGATGTGTCTCCCGTCAGGAGAGTGTTGTATAGGGTGCTTTGGTGCCTGGGATCATAGCTTTAGGAGGACTATTGCTGTACACTAGTAATTAGGCTGCCTTTTCTTATTTACTCTTCTCTAAGTAAACACTTATGATTACATCAGGCCACATCTGATAAAACCAACAAAACCACAAATGAGTCAGCATCTTTTTTGAACACTTCTATAAAAAAAAAAAACGTTGATTATTCTACTCTCTAGCAAACAGTAAAATCTCTCCTAGTGGTTAAACACTGAAAATGGGAGCACAGGGGACAAACAATATAGGCAATACAAGACTATAGAGATGACCTATCCACACCCACATTAGATGCTGGTGAATTGTTTTGCTGGTACCATGGTCAGTGCAAATGACATTAGCCTCAGTAATCTACAGGTGAATAGATTGCACTGTCAGCTAGTTGCTTGTAAATTAGTTATACCACTTTGTAAACTTCGCTATGAAAACTTGAAACTGTAATAAATAAAAAAAAACAACAACATTTCCCATGTTTCACTGCAAAATCAGTAGACGGATGCAAAGGTCATTTTTTAGCTTAAGATCACAGATTATTAGGGCAGACAACCCAGAAACCGTTTCAAGACACATTGATAAAAACGCAAAGGAGTAATAAATACATTTAAGAAAAATCAGAGACATATTTATGGTATTTTAAAACTTTTGCTAAAAGTGAAAAAAAAGATAAAAATAGTACCCAATCTCAATAGCATTTATGTTTCAAGTACACCCCATTCTTCTTTTTTCACGATAGCAGTTTGTAAATTCTTTCCAACAAACTCCTCAATATATACATCATCCATGCATAGTGTTTCATCCACAGACTGATGGGGTAAATTAATCCAGAGATTTAAAGAGATTGTAATGATCTACAGTAACACTGCAAGTTTAAAGACCACTAAGTGAAAAATTCAAAGCCTTATTTTAGTTCATTAACTTACTCGGACAGATCTTTGTTATACGGGTTATGTAAAAACAGGACAATAAATGGCTTTGTCGTCCAAGACGAATTATTGAGATTTTTGATGCCATCAACAAACACTGGTTAATTGGGATAAAAAGCAGTTAAGGAAAGAACACATTGACTCGTATCATCTGGTAGTAATGGACATTTGAGAGTGGGAATACATGTTAAGCATTCCACATCTCACCACAGCTTTCAACAAGCCATTTGTCATGCCAGAAAGCAGGTGCAGCAGCGGCTTTGTGGAAGTTTCATGGAGGTTGTAGTCGGTATTGTGCATAACATTATGTAAAAAGAGAGAACATGTAGGAGTTTGAATTGTCCTGATGCGACTGTTTCTAAGCTTTGTTTCCATAGAAACGTAACATTTAGCTGCAGAACAGGAACTGCTTGGCCTACCCAGGCCATCCCTTTCTGCATTTCAAGTATTAGGTTATTCCAAGATATAAGCACAGAAAGTTCATACAATGTTACAGCAATAAATTTGCACAAATATATAAGGGGGCTATTCACGGATCCAATATACCAATAAACCAAGAAAAACAAAGGAAACTAAGTTCCTATGAAAGAATCCTCAAGAATGCACACCTAAAAACTGTTGTATGCAACAAATAGATTTATTGTAGCAGTAATGAATTGATGCAAAACGAAATATCTAAAATGAACGAACTGACAAGATGGAAACCAGTGATATCATCACAATGACAATCCACACATGCATTAGTCCTGGGATACATGTAGTTCAAACAAGCAAAATACAAATTGACAATGGGTAGAACACATATAGTGTGGGATACTTGTCCCTTAACAGCCGTGTCAGTAAGTCCTGAGATTACATGTAACAAGCAAATACAAAATAGCAATGAATAGAACAGACATATAGTATAGGATACTTATCCCCCAACGGTCGTGTCAGTGACAGCAGTGATATGACAAGGCAGCCCAACTAACTAAAGGTGTCTGTCCCTGCCCATACCACTAGCGGCCTCACGGCCCGCACTTCCCCCGTTCCGGGTACGTATACTTGCCCTTGCAAATACACAACTATTTTAATAAAAAATATGGTGTTGCCCGTCACATTATACATAGTGCTAGGTCCTCATATTTAAAAAAAAAAAAAGTCATGAAAGCTTGAGCGGATTTGCAGTAGCAAATCTGCCCCCCAGCAAAGCCATGGCGAAGTCTAGAGAGGATAATATAAAATGTTTCTTACCTTAGCCTAGAAGTATTATCTGTTCCTGCAAGACACCATGGTTTGCCCAGGTACAGACTTGTTTACACTTATGGTTTCTCCTAATTTAGAATCATCCCTATAATAACCACTATACTATCGGCACAGATCTGGTTTTTCTGAATCCAGATTTTGGTGCTAAAAGTCAATCAGCAGAGCGACGGCATGCTTTAAGCATGTGTGCATGGTGGGAAAGATGAGGTTCAGCCCGAGTCTGCACACAGGATACAGCCCATACTGTGACCCAGCACAATAAATTCAACAAGAAATGTTGTCATTACATGAGCACTTGTGTCTCACAGCACTGAGGTCATAAGCTCGATTCCCAGACTAGGCCTTATATGCGGACAACATAAATAATAATTCTACCTAATAAAAATATGTTTAAATTAAGCTGCAATAAATGTACTAAGTGGGGCTAAAAAAAAATGGAAGATCGCTATGATTGAAAATGAATAACAATCCAATTAAACAATTCCATGTGTTGACAGTTTTACTTATAGTCTGGTAACAGAAGATGTACCAAAATGACCATAAAAAAATTTTTGTTTGTTTTTTACTGTGGCTTCGTGGAAGTTTCAAGGAGGATGAGTCGGTATTGTGCAGAACATTATGTAAAAAGAGAGCATGTAGGAGTTTTAATTGTCTTGATGCCACTCTATCTAAGCTTTGTTTTCATAGAGGTGCAAACATTTCTTCCATCTGTAATCTGCAAAAGGAGGACGGGACACACAACATTTCAAAGATTAGACACTGAATTATGGGTCGTATAGTGGGGTGCTCTAACTATTAAAAGGGCCACACATTCCTTTTAATGTTGACAAAAAACTAAAATAATATATGGGGAGGGTGAAAGTCTAAATGTAATACCATTCTAGCCAAAAAATATATCAGATATCAAAAAGTGGTAGAGCTTCTGTTTGTAGAATATCACTGGTTGAAAAGTAAAAAGATTTGCATGCCTTGTACTTGTACACCTGAATATGGGTGACACCACTTTCTTCAGGAAAGTCAGAACCCTAGATGTTAAAGGACAAAAGTTTGGCTGGGCGTCATACTAGTCATGGATGTCTGGAATGTGTTATGTGCATGACAGCACATAGGTTAAATTAAAAAAAAAAAAAAACATTGCTGCCAATAAAATTTGTACTTCTTAAAAAGTTTTTATATTTAAAAGTAAAAAGAAATATATTTTTATTTTATTGGAAAAGATATCATCTGGTGTCCCTCTGAAAGTCACTCATCTGGATCTAAAGACCAGCAAGCTGACCTGTTACTGAACTTTTTTTTGTGTTAGCAAAGAGCTAACAGTGCACATAATGGGTTTGTCTTTCCATTGCAGAGCTCAACAGAGGGGGAAAATTAGTGAACATTGACCTCCAGGCTGGCTGCAGATGTCCAATACTTTGTGTTTTGATCTGGTAAATTCGGGTCCCTGCCATGGAAACACAGAAGGGATCTAAAAGGACTGTGGATTCTGAAAGACTATAAAGGACAATAGTCAACATATAGACTACATTAATAGTCCATTTTATGAATGACAAATGGGTGTGCATATAATACACCAGCACCTGCTTAAAATTAGACATTTATATACACAAGATACAATACAAAAAAAAAAAAAAAAAAAAAAAAAAAAAAAAAAAAAATCACAGAACTTTGAAACCACAATATCCCAATAAAGACTCACATACACTGAAATCAGAGGGCAGTTAACAGGTTCTAAGCGTGTTTACTCTCAGACTTAGTAGAGGATAAAATAAGAAGTCAGGATGAATCGGACACAAATCATGGAAAGGAAAAAAAAAAAATACAGAGAGGTGTAAAAAGTCACAGGAGCAAACAGGCCAGAAAGCTTGCATATATACAATAAATGTGAAAGAACTGCAAAAATTATACCATATTTGTCATCTCACTTGCTTCTTGTGTCTTTAGTTTTGTGGTCCTTGCACCAAAGGGCACCCGGTAACAAAAGCATACGACTAGCGTGAACACACAGGAAACCATTGCAATGTGATCGTTTTTCCTTGTTACAGTTCTTAAGAAATATTTCAAAATGTTTTACAAAAAACAAATTAAATCTATACTCATTAAGGGTCACTTTATTAGTTGTGGATCCAGTCCATGCTACCAATGTAAGGAAATTAACACATGCTACATACACAAGTCTCCCATCAGTCTGAACTGTACATGGCATCCATCTACAACAGAATTCAGTGCGGAATGGTCTCCACATGGCGGACCATGCAAACGATATACACATGGAAGCGGGTTACAATCGTACAGTAAGGACGTTACAAAGTCCTTACATACGATCCACCATTCCGTACACGTGCCTTCTGCATGGATACACTTACTGTAGGGTCTTGCATGCAGAAGACAAGTACATATGAGTGGAGTGCGTGTACGGAACTCTAGATCTGAAAAGCCTTACGTTAGTCTCCATTGTGCAGGCTGACAGAGTTTAAGCGCAGTTCTGAATCTGGCCCCATGTTTTTTTAAAGAAATAAAATGGTGAAAACTCTCCAGGTAGCATAGCAATTGGGAAGTGTACCATTATTTAAATAAGTAAAATAAAAATTTACACAAGTTTGCATAATTGCCCACACCCACCAAATAACAGGTAAATGTTACTTTAAGCTTGTACAGTCATTTACAAAAGTTGTACCATTAAACCAGTCATTACCTATGGAAGGGTACAAATTTGTGAGAGCTAACTGCTAGATACATTCATAGCACATTTTCCATCTCCAATTAATAAGGTACTTTCCTGAAAGTAAAAATGACTACCAAGCAGCTGTATCAGCTTTCTAAGAATACAGCCAATAAAGCCCCTTCATACAGAAAAGCAGTGTCATAAAACCCATTAACTTACCCAGACCAGTCTCTTTAGCAATGAAGCTGTTAACATGTCTCTCAGAGGAACAATTTTGAGTCTTATTAGCTCCCAACTGTATTATTTACACTGATAATTATAAAATTGGCCCAACACCACACTCAATTACTATGATACTTCTGGGCCATAAAACAAAGTCAATTACCTTAATCCTCAGAGAATATGATTATCCTGTTGGAAACCAAATGTCTTGAAGGTTTTGTAGATTTTGATTTTAGCTCTGCTCTACATTATTAAATGTGGTGCAATTACAGATAGACACAAATTGATTGCTTCTGTCTTGTACATATTAGAGGAAACATAGAATCATAAGGACAGTCCAGTTTCTCAAGGTCTAGAAAATGTTCCACAAAACAGATCTCAAGCATTTTCCACATAAAATAAAGTGCTTGCACAGGTGTTAATTATATTCCATACATTATTCTAGAATCCATATTTACAACATAGAATGGTAAGCCATTGTTTATCAATAGTTGTTAAACTATAGAGTGCACCAATTATCATATCATTTAAAGGCAATTCTCTGGAAGGCTTATGGTGTGGAAACCTATTTTAGCCTTATATGTCCTATGGTGAAATATAGAATAAAAGCTACACGCACCATCCAGCCTGCCCACTGGCTCATTTTAGTTTCAGATATATGATGTCCTTATGTTTATCCCAAGCATAATACAGAAGTCACTCTAGCCGCGGTGCCCAAGGGCAATAGTGAGGGAGTAGTAGGTAGAGGTTATACAGAGAGGGTGAATGGGGGGGGGTGGGGGAGAAGCATAGCTGCTGCAGGTACTAATGGGGTTAACCCAAATCCCCAAAAATGGCTTTGGCAAACCTACAATGAATAAGGATAATAGCAGTACCTAGCGCTATTAAAAAAAAAAAACAGCTTATATAATCACATCAAAAGGACAAACACTAAACGTAAAAATATATCATAGGTAATATACACAAGAATAAATGAATAAAGTCACTCAGTGTCAGTGTTGCTCCATGGCTTCAATCATGACCTTAATCGCCCAGTATACGTTAGGCTGCGCCATTTAGGGAGAAAAAGTTCAAAGCTGCACTGCTGTGAGCAGTACTGACATATCCACGCTCCCGGTAATGAGTCTAAAATAATCTCCTGAAACTCCTCTGGTCCGTTACAAAGTGAAGTTGGAGAAGTCCTTAGACTTAAACACAAGGCAAAAAGCAATGTCCGCTCTTACAATGTTCCTCCTAAAACAGCGCAGCCTAACGTATACTGGGCGATTAAGGTCATGATTCAATCCATTAAGCAACACGGAGTGACTCTGATTATTCATTTAATCTTGTGTATATTATCTAAGATATATCTTACATTTAGATATTATGTTCTTTTGATTGTTGTGATTATTAAAGCTGTTTTTAAAGCGCTGGGTACTGTTATTATCCTTACTTACCAAAAGCATGTTTATATTGTTCTGAAGTAGTAACCTATACCAACTCGGATGGGAGGATAATCCACTTAAATGCCCTTTCGGTAAAGTCATTTTTCAACACTTTCTCTAAACCTACCAGCATTCAGTTTGTACGCATGTCCTCGTGTTCTAATACATAACATCCCAGAAGTTATCTATGATGTGGTGTCCGAGAAGACCAAGACATATTGGTAGCAACATGCCATGCTCAAAGTATAGGGAACAACAAATACCTGGTGAATAAGGAAATAATTTCCCAGAGGAAACACTCACTTCAGACTAAACGCAATATGATTAAGTGGCATGGACATTGCCATCTAAGAAATGGACTATTAAACTACAGCAGGGTCATGCATTTGCCAACATTTTACAACCAAAAGAGCGCCATACTGTTGGAAACCGTAATAAAAAACCTTGCACCAATAAAATTCCAGTTGCTGTTCTCTGTTTAGGCACTTCAGCTTGACTAACGTACTATAGGACTGTGAAATCTATCCATCAATTTGGAGTATGCACTTCTAGTATCTTTTTGTCCATAAGGTTTTCCCCTATAGACTGCCTTTCAGAAATAACCTTCAACAGCAACAGTGATGAAAATAGATTTAACTTCACTTGTCATTATTGAACAATTGCAACCCTATTTTACTATTAGAAACATAGAAAGTGACTGTTCTACTGTGTAAGTCACTACCACCTCAGATGGGAGGCTATTCCATTTATAAACTACCCTTTTAGTGAATTCATTTTTCCGCACATTTCCTCTGAACCTACACCCTCCAGTAAATATTCATGCCCTTGTGGTCTAACACCTCTCCCTTTCAAAACTGTCCCCTCCTCTACCTGGTTACACTTCTTAATATATGTCAAAGCCGCCATCATATCCCTCCTCTGCTCAAAGCTATACATGTTTAGTTTCTCTAGCCTTTCTTCATATGTTTTGTGACACAGACCATGTACCATTTTAGTTGCTATGCCTTGCACAGTCTCTAACGTATTTATGTCTTACTGGAGATACGGCCTTTAGAACTGAACACAGTATTCTAGGTGAGGACGTACCAATGACCTATAAAGTTACATTACTCTTCTCTTTCAGTTACCAATTTCTCCCTATGCAACCAATCATCTGATTTTGTCAATGCTTTGTTACACTGCTTTGCCAACTTTAAACCTAATTCTAATTATAGATGTAAACACTACATTTTTCAAATGAAGCCAAGTGCAACCTACTGGGCTGGTGCTGGATCACTAACCAACGGTGGGCTGTAACACCTACACAAAATTAAAGCCATAAAACTCACGAATATCAACATTTGCACAACGATCATCCACGGTAGAATGAGGAACCCTTCTGAGCAGTCAACATTACCATACAGATATATAAAACTAGTATATGAAAGAGCCTGGTATAATCAGCAAGTTATAATATGAGTGACAAATTGCTCAATAGGGGTGAACTCAATTTATTTCTCTCTTTTGTAAATTAGGCTAAAATTTGTATAAAGAGCACCTGAACTAGACTTATTAATTTATTGTGATTATAAAATTACATTAGTGGTTACTATAACCTAGCACAGTCAATATTTCCTTGTTTTTGTTCCTTATCTACACTAATATATATAT
>WWET01003981.1:67237-82531 GCA_011038615.1 Limnodynastes dumerilii | reverse complement strand
TTCCTGCTAGCAGGAAGTGATTTGCAGCGTTAACAGAGAGATTTTTTTTTCCCTCTAGCAGCAGCAGCTGGGTCCCTGGATGGCAGGGCATGGTGCCTAATGCCCTGTCATCCATGGGCATGCTGATGCTTGTAGTTCTACAAGCATCAGCATGCCCTGTTGGGGCACAACATAGGGCAGCGATAAAAATCTGCACCTCTCATAGGTGCGGATTTTTATAGTTAAAAAAACGGCGTATTTTTAACGCAAAAAAATAATTGAATATGGAACCTGTTTATTTCCATGGCGGTGCATCATTTGTGAATAAAAGAAAGTTCATTTTTGCTGTAAAAACTTCATAACGCCTAAAAAAGAAGTATGTAAATAGAGCCCACAGTCCCATACCCATGTGACATGGAGAATGGAGGTGAATGTGGTGAGCCACCGGGAAGAGTAGTTGTCTGCTTGAATACCATTACTGGATCCTTATGGAGTGGAAACTCAAGAAGACAATGCTAACTGCTGATGCGTTTCAGGCGGATCTAGCCTGTCTCAAACACCTAGGTGAACCTACTGTGAAATATTCATTGGACTTTTAACATTGACGTTTGTGTTTGCTTTTACATGTGTATTCTAGTACACATGTACATCCTATTTCAGTACTTTGCTGTTTTGAGTGTTGGTACCCATTAGATATATAGGAGAGGCTGCAGGTGACACATGAGCGCTGATTCATTTTTCCTTCTTTTTCAGGCTATAAGAAGCAGCTTGATCATTTCCATTTTTATTGGTTTGTTTCTTTAGTCTGCTTTTGTTATTCTACCAGTACTAACCTGTAGAGGTCTCATGTTTGCAGCGGAAAACCAGTTTGTGACATGCCAATGTCACCCCCAAACAGTCATACCCTACTGATATGTGCAGTCAGTCACTTTTTTTTTTAAATAAACCTTTGTTCTATCTTAATGCTGTTTATCAATTTATAGCAACCTTTATGAAATGGGGATAGGGAGTTTATATAAAATGTGAAACAGAATTTTTTTTTTTATATATATAAATGATTGATTTTGACTTTCAGTGTTTTGGGGTATCTTTTTAATTATAATTTGTAACTGAAAAACACCAATAATGCAAATGAAAACTAAATGAGAAGAGGCTTCATGTGCAATACCAAATAAGTGACACTTGCTGTGACTGCAGGAAATCATAGACAATTGTATTTATATAAAAAATTCCAGTAATGTCAGATAATGATTCCATCGTGGGGCCAAATTTACTAGGCTGTGGGTTTGGAAAAGTGGAGATGTTGCCTATAGCAACCAATCAGATTCTAGCTCTCACTTTCTTTTTACATACTAGAGAATGTCAGCTAAAATCTGATTGGTTGCTATGGGCAACACCTCAACTATTCCAAACCCGCAGCTTAGTAAACCTGGCCCTTAGTGGGATTCATAGCAGCCATCAGCTGCATAAAACTTACAGCTACCTTTGTTGCCACAGCATCATGGGCAACAAAACTCAATTAAATACCCCACATAGGATCTTCTAAAGGTAAATAAATGTATATAAAATAAGTAATATTAGACGAATTAGTAAAATTACTAATATAACGAAGAAGAAGAATATAATAGTGGGCCGGTTCCAGACTTACAATAAGGAACTTACATAGGTCATGGATGTGAGTCAGCTGGAGTTCTGCTTATACTCTACTTGGGCAGTATATGAACTTCCGAACGGAACGCAGGATCGGTCGACTACGTTTCATGTGGAATTCACGTCACTGCACATGGGGCAGACCTACACACCATGCGTATGAGATGCACATAGTGGGTGGGCTCTGGCATTGAAATTGTTCTGTAAGGGTTTGGTTTATCCCTTATGTACGATCCAGTATTCTGCCCGCAAAGTGTTGTACTTAAGGGTGCCTTTGGCGCTCCTAAGCCTCTTCGGTCTGTAGGAGAGCAGAGGGAGTGCCCTACTCTCCTACGTGCAGTACTTAGGAGGCTAACATACAGAATCTGATCTTAAGCCTGGATCCATTATAATAATACTCTAAGAGCTCCCATAATTATACAGTTTGTCAACCTATGTGGATAACCAAGACCTGCTATGCTGCAATTATCCAGTCACTCTGTATATATAATATATATAATAAATGCATAGGTTTAAGCCGTAAAATAAAAAATATATATGTTATATCCAAATAAGTAATCATTAATCATGTGTATAATGATTCGATATTTCAGTAATCATGTATATTCTGCATGATCTCAAGCACCGTAATGACAGCAGGGGAAGCAGATGCTGATTACATTATGCTAATTGTGCTAGAGGTTATTTAAACATATTCACAAGCAGCCCCTCCCCATGTTACATCTATCTGTCTGTTGTTTTGTCTACCTTTTACTTAATAAGATAAAGACCACCCCAAGAGAGCTGTAAAAAGAGCAGAATTGACCAGGTGCAGCCCATTCTGGGAAGCACAGGCTTCCCTGACCTCTCAACCTTTGCTAATAGCATTGGGAGAGGAAGACACCCAAGCAGTCCTGACAGATGTGCTATGCATGTGCTGATCCTGTCCCCGCCCCTTACAGGCTGCTGCTAATCTCCCATAGCAACACTTTAGCACTTAATAATATAAGTAACTGACATAAAAGGCATTGGTTATTTGTTAGGACTCAGTAAGCAAAGGCAAATTGAAAGTCAGTGTTATGTGGATCACATACACGGAGCACCATTGGTATTGCAATATTAATTATCAACCTTATTATTGAAGATACACTATATATTAATATTATTTCATGTTAATATCTAGAGAAACGTTTAAATGTTTTGCATATTATAAGGAATGAAGTAGTTGAGTAATCAAATATTGAGAAAATTAATTTGAGGTGATTTTATTATTTATCATTTATAAGTTGCCAAGAACATTTGCCAGGGCTGTGCAGAATGCAAACAACCACACAATGGGCCAGATTCAGACCTAAGTTCTGTTTACGTCTGTAGCGTCTATACACGATCATAAGTACTATGCACTCCCCTGGGCACTCCCCTCGGTCGTACATAATTTACTTGTTTTACATGAACCAAACCCTTCCTTAACTTTTCCAAGCGTAAGTACTGACGTAAGTAATGGTCTAACCCGGCCCATACTGCACAATTTAAAGGCCTCCCTCTGCCTACAAAGCATATTTCCAGGTATCGTATGGATGATCCGCCCCTTCCTTCGTATATACGCTAAAAGTACGTACGATCAGAGTTACGTTGCGTAACATCTGCCTGCGCGCATGCGCAGTGCACACAAAAAGGCATTTTTATGACAGCGGCTAGCGTAAATACGCTTTCATACTGAGGTCTGGATCTGGCCCAATGTACATAATACATCAGTTGAATATACCCATGAAACTGAACAAGACACCCATAGCCCTTTCAGACAGAAAACCCAGGTTAAACCTGGGTCAATTAACACGGCTTTTGTTGAAGCTGTCAGACCGCAGCTACAACCTGGGAATAACCCGGGTTGTAGCCTTTCACACTGGAGCTGTGTCTGCCGAGGTAGACAGTGCTCCCCATCCCCCATTTTACATACTTTTTATGGAACCCGGGTAGAATAACCCGGGTTCCCACGTTCACACCGCAAAACGGTTTGGGCTGACCCGGGAATAACCCTGGTGTCGACCAGGGTCGTGGACCCGAGTTGACCCTTTCACACCAACACCCAACCTGGGTTATTCTCGGGTCGATAGCTTGGTCTGAAAGGGGTATCAGTAGGTATGGGATAGCATACCGCACAACTGTCCTGATTTGCCAATCCCAAAGGGCTGAAAGGGCTTATTAAAGAGTTCCCAATGTTGTGCCTAAAGGTAGGCATCCTGGCCAGTTCTAGGGTTATTTTTTATTTGAAAGTATTAATTGGATATGGAAACATGAAAAATGGGGCACAGGTAAAGGGACAATTATGTATGGTACAGATATACATTCCAAATAGTATATAAACAAAGGAAATAGAAACACCCCCAATCATCAAAGTGAAAATCTATCCAAACAAATGTTACAAAATAATGCAATATGTAGCCAGAGTGCTTAAAAGTTTCCAGAGATCAGAATAGAATCAGCAAGTATGTATGGATATCTCAATAGATACGAGAAGCAGGAATCCAACTGCATATAGTCAATGTCTCAGTTGTATATTACAGCCAGCCTATGTAAAAATCAGAGCTATTAGCAAATGTCAGTTCCGTGCATTATAGAATCTATTGCATAGTCTATTAGCCTCAGCCAATTCCGAAATGCTTACGCATGTTCCTCCTAGTTAATACACTTCCATTGTTATAAGAGTACATCTCACAAATAACATCCTAAAAAAATATACAGAACATATTAAAAAATATGTGAAGGAAGGTACTATAGGTAATAGGGAGAAAATTGCTCTGGATATCTCCATACCTATTATCCATGTCCTATACATACTTCCAAAAATACATAAAAATATGGAAAAGCCCCTCTGGTCAACCAATCGTTGCGGGAATCGAGACTATCTGAGATTGTGGACGACCTGTTACAACCTTTGTTATTGTCCACAAAATCATATACTAAAGATGCCCTAGCCGTTATACAAAAACTAGATAAGATTAAATGGCAACAAGGATTAATACTTATTACGACCGATGTAGCAGCTCTTCATAGGAGCGTTAAGCACTTGGATGGCAGAGAGTAAATATAAGGAATTTATCCTAGAAAGCATTGATTTCATCTTATCTAATAATTACTTTTTTTTTTGAAGATTCCTTCTACCTCCATCTGACATTGGGTGATAGGGGTGAAATTTGCCCCCAGTTTTGACAACATGTTCATGGCAGTATGGGAAGAGAAAATGGTGTGGAAAGGACATGAATGGATTCCCCATTTACTTTTAAGGACAAGATACATTGACAATGTACTATTTATTTGGTCTGGTTCCCGAGAGGAACTTGATAAATTGTTTCTTGATTGGACGATTTATCTATAACATCAGAAACTTAAAGCAATAAACCCACTGATAGTAATTCCTTTATCAGTAGACAATGGCTCAAGAATATCCCAAAAGGTCAACTGCAGTATCAGGAGAAACTGCACAGAGGATAGAGAAGTAAAAGAACAAGCAAAAAGAATGAAAGAGATGTTCCTAGAAAAAAAGGTATAAGGAGGAGGAGTTAGATAAAGCCGTTGGGGAGGTACTAAATATGGAAAGAAAATACATAACAAGGTAACAAAAAACAGTACAAGAAATGTATCTTTTATTAACCAATATAATGTGCAATATAAACAAACTGATAAAATAATGATTTGGGCAATGCACTTACAAAAAGCATCTTCATCAAATAAACAACTTTACCTGTTGAAATAAAAATAAGGGGTTCTACAGATGTTTTGTGTCTGAAATAGGATCCATTATTTTCCCATATCAGTTAGTGTACCACGTGGGTTTGATAGATATAGTGGGCCGGATCCAGAACTACGTGTGCCGTACGTTTATTCGCGGAGCGTATTTTCATGCACGTAAGTTTGCTACACTCCCCTCGGCACACCCCTTGCACGGACGTATTTTGTCCAGATACGCTTCCCAAACCCTACCTTAACTTTTTCCAACGTAACCGCTGTCATACGCACGCGTACGTATGGGCTGAACGATTTTACGCAGCTAAGCACGCCCATACTGTACACTTTAAATACCACCCCCCCGCCTACTTCACGTATTTCAGACGTAAAATAGGCACGCCCACACGTAAGTATTTACGTGACATATACGTGAATGGCCCATACGTTCACAATTACGCTACGTGAATGTGCGTATTTTCTATGGTGCGCATGCGCAGTGCTTTCTAAACAGCGATTTTACGTGTCCGCCACGCGTAAATTCGCTTCGATGCGTAGTTCTGGATCAGGCCCATTGTTTTTTAGAAGGAGAGATTAGATTTATTCTATGATTGTTGAAGATTTTCGACTATTTATTATAATTACTAGAGAAGGATTTAATCTATAGTCTCTCCTTTTAATATTTGATTATTAATTTTTATTATTTAATATAGTACATTTCATCCTTAATTAATATTTCTTAGCGCCTTACACTCTCTTTCGGTCATTAGATGTGGAACTTGTCTGGTTTGTAGGACTTATGAAACAGGAAAATAAAATGACTTCCCATTCATATATAGTTGTATGGAATTCGGATATACACTTCTGCCCTGGGGTTGTATTGATAAAGTACAGACTTTTCCGTAATGGCCCACTACACATGCATAGTAGGTCATTTACGCAATCTACGTACCACTTTAAAGACCGCACGGAGTAGTTTGGGCAGAAGCAGGCGTGCCAATGCCATCTGGGGAGGTTTTAGGTTAGCGGGCGGGGGGAGGCTTTCTCTGTGCGTATTTTCCTTCTTAAGAGAGAAAATATGCACAGTTACTTAATGAAGCCCTAAAAACGGGCGGTTTGAGGAGCAGTATGGGTGAGCTAGGTGCAGATCTGTCTAACTCACTCTTAATTGTGAACATGGTGCATTATTTCTACTATTGTTACATTTTGGTATAGATTTGCCTTTTAAATATATTTTTGAAATAAGGATTTGTATAATGTTCACAGCAATAGTTACCCTTAACTCAGGTATGGGGAGGGTTTTACATGAGACCCAATCAGAATTAGTCTACCCAGAAAGATAGGAGGAGCTTCCCCTATTAATAGGATATCATTCTGAAAATACATATACCTTGAGAAAGACGCCGGGGAGTCGAAACGCAATGGTTTTATTCAGAATTGATATCGTGGAGTATCTTTATAAATAAACTGTCCTCTCATTGGAAGTAAATAGGGTCTGCATGCCAAGATCAAAGACTTGCTTTTACTACTTATGCGTATTTGACATACTCACATTGGGGCAGATCCAGAACAACGCTTGTGAGCGAATTTACGCGTGGCGTACACGTAAAATCATGTTTTGGTAAGCACTGCGCATGCGCACCATAGAAAATACGCTCCATAACGTAGCATAAATGTGAACGTATGGGCCATTCACGTATGTGTTGCGTAAATACTTACGTGTGGGCGTGCCAATTTTACGGGAGTCAAAAATACGTCTGAAATACGATATGTAGGCGAGAGTTTGTATTTAAAATGTACAGAATGGGCGTGCTTAGCTGCATAAATACGTGTTGCACATACGTACGTGAGCGGATCACATCGGTTACGTTGCCAAAAGTTAAGGTAGGGTTTGGAAAGCGGATCTCGGACAAAATACGTACATTCAAGGGGAGTGCCAAGGGGAGTGTATAGAAGGTATGCACGCGTAAATACGCTACGCGAGGAAACGTATTGCAAGCGGAGTTCAGGATCTACCCCATTGAAATGTTGATTTTAAATTGAGTAGTTTCCAGTTAATGTTGTGCGTCCTTATTTTTAACAAACCTTATTACGCTATACATGCGTTATGTTCTCTCTCTATCTGTAATCCATACACGAAGACAAATGGAGATTCCCTATCAGCCGAAATCAAAGCAGTAAAGCAGTGAAGCATCTGAAATGAGGCTGAGGTTGGAACCATCCAGGATCACTGTGAGAGCCACGAGGATGCTCAAACACATATCAGGATTGTCAAAAGATTTTAGAGACTTGGACAAATATAGAAACAACTGGTCCCTTAAACACCCTACAGAACTGTGAGTCTTTGCTGCTATATTAGTAAAGGGAAAATTATGGCCGGATGTGCCTATACCACTGATTGCCCAGGAAGGTTAAAAGACAAGGGACCAGATCCTGAATTAATAACAAAAGGGTACTTGCGCATGGTAAAAGTGCCCTCCTTGTTGTCAATGCACATGCACACGGCCAGCTTTCTGTATCTGAATGCAGCATGATAGATGCGAAATGGCCTCTGACAGTGGGAAATATTTCACTGCCGGCAACACTAAAGTTGACATGACAATACTGTCAACCTTAGCTTTGTCAGTACACAACGCGGTTGACATTAAATTTGCTGACATTCATACCTTATAGACCTAATATTGTCGATTATATGAATGTCAATACACTGAATGTTAGTCCTATTTACCACACCCCATTTCAGTCATAAAAAATAATTAATCTGCTGTCCAATGATCCTAAAGTACACTGTAAGTATCCGTCCGGCAGATTACTGAATCTGTATGACGGAAATGCCTTTCAGTCTTAGAGACTTGCTGTGTGCAGGTCAGCCTGTGCTAAGGTCACATCTGTATATATAATATCTTCAGATACATGATAAGCCACCTGTCACTTACAAGGCTTCTCTGTTAGGTGGTCCTATCTCTAAAAATGAATGGCTAGAGTACCAGTATACGCTGCTAAGTATGCCGTACTGTAAGATTTAAATGCCTCACCCCGCCTTTGAAGCGTAATTACGGGTGGCATATGGCTGGCACACCCCTTCGAATGTTGATACGCTTATGATACGTGAATGGCCCATACACTCTGTGTTACGTGGTGTAACATCTGCCTCACGCATGCGCCATAAGTACTAATGAGCAATTTTTACACTAGCGGCAAGCGTAAAATCACTCACGTACGTTGTTCTGGATCTACCCCTCTATCTTTAAAATTAAAGTCAGAGAATTTGTTACATAAATTTGAACATAAATGATAAGCCACCAGCCACTTACAAGGCTTCTCTGTTTTGGTGGTCCTAACTCTAATACTGTCAGAGTCCCAACTTTGGTTCATATATCATGTATTTTTAAATTGAGAGCTCACCCCCGGCAGAGGTCCCCAAGTCTCCAAAACAGCTACTCTAAAACAGCACCTCCTGTCAGCTGCTGTCCCAGACAAGCTTTAAAACAAACACACAAAATGGAGGTTGCTCAAATCAATTTATACGTTATTTTAGAGCAGGTGCTGCAAAGTATGGGGAGTTTACACAGATACAAAAAAGGCATTTGGGGACCTCTGCCGGGGGGTGAGCTCTCAATTAAAAAATACATGATATATGACTCAAAGCTGGGACTCTGATAGTATTAGAGATAAGACCACAAAATCAGAGAAGCCTTGTAAGTGGCTGGTGGCTTATCATATATTTGCAAATGTATGTAACAAATTTTCTGACTTTTGTTTTAAAGATAGAATGTTATGGTTTGTTACTGGTTAATTGCAAGAGTGCTTGGTGCCTTTTTTGTATCTATGTCAGTTCCCCATACCTTGCAGCACCTGCTCTATATTAACTTATAAATTGTTTTGAGCAACCTCCATTTTGTGTTATATATATATATAATGGTCAATGGAATGGTCAAGAGTGTGGCAAATGCAGTTTAATGCTAAAAAGTGCAAAATCATGCACTAGGGGCATAAAAAACCCAAAAGCTCAATATATCATTAATGGCACTACGTTAGAAACTACTGAGGTGGAAAGGGATCTAGGAGTCATTATTTCATGTGGCTTAAATGTAGCCAAGCAATGCAACAAAGCAATGAGAAAGGCAAGTCAGGTGCTTGGTTGCATAGGGAGAGGAATTAGTAGCAGAAAAAAAGTAGTAATGCCCCTTTATAGATATATCCTTGGTATAACCTCAACTAGAATACTGTGTTCAGTTCTGGAGGCCATATCTCCAGAAAGACATAAATACATTAGAGACTGTGCAAAGAAAAGCAACTAAAATAGTCCATGGCCTGTGTCACAAAACATACCAAGAAAGCTTAAAGGAACCAGACATGGGGCAGTATCCAGAACTACGGCCGTCTTCCATGGAAACGATACGCAGATTACGTACAATAGCTACTGCGCATGCGCAGTAGCTACTGTTCAGTGAATTACGGCCGTCCATGAAAGACGGCCGTAGTTCTGGATACGGCCCATGTATAGCTTGGAGCAGAGAAGGGAGAGGGGGAATATGATAACGGCTTTCAAATATATCAAGGAGTGTGACCGGCTAGAGGAGGGTGACATTTTTCAAAGAAAGAGGTGTAACAGAACACGAGGGCATGAATGAATTCAAAGGAAATGTGCAGAAAAATTACTTCACTGAAAGGGTGATAGATAAGTGGAATAGCCTCCCATCTGAGGTGGTTGAGGTAACACAGTAGAACAGTTTAAACATGCTTGGGATAAATAAGGATATCCTAAATCTTAAACTAAATTAAGGGTAAATAGTGTCTAGGGTCAGTATAGTTTTAAATAAACAACTTGGCAGACTGGATGGGCCATGCGGCTATTATGTGCCATCATATTCTATGTTTAAATATATACATGGGAGGGGGTCACCAAAATGAAAGGATATCTTGCCCTCCCCATTCCAACCTAAAACCGTTGTGATGCCCTTGACTGTAATTGATATATGTCTTAAATATTTGCCATCTCGGTTGTCCTTAATAGTTACATTTTCCCCATATGTATTTATAATAGTTTCATCTATGCAGAAAACGTCATTACATAATAGTTTTCCTATGTTGTTCCCTCTGTGAATTGGTATTATTTATTTGTACTGTGTCTTGTCTGTTTGCCAGTCACAGATGTTAATTTACAGTTTTCAAACAACTAAGGCTTCTTCTCTGCACTACACGGTTTAATCAGAACTCGAAGAAACGAAATGTAGTCGCAAATGTCAAATCCTTACATTTCAACTCAAATATTTAGAGTGCCTTAAAATGGAGCTTTTATATTTGAATAAGCTGTGGACTTACTAAACAGATAGAAGAATGGGATGCATTCAGCTCACGGACACAAAGTAAACACTGTATCACTGTACATGGGCTGAATGAGGAATTCTGCAGAGTAACAATCTCATGAAGGCCGCCATTCTCTGCTCGTTTTTTTTCCTCTTCTTGCCTTTTAACAATGTTAAGTAAAAGTTGCCTTTTGTTGCTATGTCATTTGCACATTATTAAAGGGAAAACAGCAGAGAAAATTTGTGTTTTTGAGGGTTTTGCCAATTTAGAAATAGGATACTGGTAAACCGATAAACTAAGAAAAAGACAAATTATGGATTGGATTTAAGGTTATTAAAAAAAAGTGGAACGCATTGGAGCATGGTTGCTTTGGACGCACTGGTGCTGACTGAAAGTTGGGAGTAATTTAGGATTGGAGATTGCAGATGAACTTTAGCAGAGAGCGGATTGCTGATGAACTGATAACTAATCTCTTCATCTTTGAGCCATTGAACATTGTCACAACTACAATGTAAGATTGTGGGCAAATCTAACCCCACCCCTAGCACAGACAGACTTTTAAATAACCAGGGTATACCTAAACTTTTCAGACTCCAGCGCAAAGAAAGGGGTCACAGGGGTAGATCCAGAACTCCGTTTACTAGCGTAACGTATTTACGTGTGCATACCTTCTATACACTCCCCTTGGCACACCCCTTGAATGTACGTATTTTGTCCGATTTCCGCTTTCCAAACCCTGCCTTAAATTTTGCCCATGTAATCGATGTCATCTGCACACGTACGTATGTGCAACACGTATTTACGCAGCTAAGCACGCCCATACTGTACACTTTAAATACAAACCCCCACCTACATAGCGTATTTCAGACGTATTTTTGACTCACGTAAAATTGGCACGCCCACACGTACGGATTTACGTGACAAATACGTGAATGGCCCATACGTTCACATTTACGCTGCGTTACGGAGCGTATTTTCTATGGTGCGCATGCGCAGTATTTACCAAAAGGCGATTTTACGTCTCCGCCACGCGTAAATTCGCTCACTGCCCCGCAGTGTGTAAGTCTGGGTCGGTAGGTAGAGAGAGTCCACGCCAAGCCCCTCTGACTGGATGGGTCATAATGCATTCTGATTAGGTAGCACTGATGTGTGCTTATTCTCAAAACTAAAAGCTTGTTTCTGAACATCCACAGCGTGAAAGTCACTGAATACTATACAACATCTGCCCTCTTGGCTACTAGTAGTCAGATCTCATCAAATTGGCCAACAGATGTGTTTGTTTGTGTGTGTGAAGAAGGGGGGACTGGATATCTTGCAATCTGAACACAATGGACCGAATTCACACTTAAGTGATGCATGAATCCGCACCTACCTGTCCGATCCCCTTCTCCGACTTGCCATAGGCTACCTTATCTTCCTGTGCGTATTTTCCCTCTTAAGTAGAGAAAATATGCATGGATATTACTAACACCTCCCTCCTAAGCTAATCTAAATGCCCCCCCTCACACACTTTTTCTAAGTTCCCATGGAGGCTGCACTATGTGTGGTATTTAAAGACCTAAAGGCTACGTAGATTGCATAGTAAGTATGACAACGCATACGCACTAGTTATTTTCTTAAAGATTTAAACCTAAGAAGCTTCTTAGCTATGAATCAGGGCCAATGATCCATCTAAATGTAGCTAGCTTTATTGATGGTTTTATGGAGAATTATAAAAAAAAAAAAAAAGCTACAAGAGAAATTTATTTTTAATTATTTGTCCACCGATTCCAGCTCAGCAAAGTAGTTCTCCTCAGCAATGGGTGGAACAGGAGAGCTCTACAGATCTACACAGCATACTTCCCAACTGACCTGATTCGAGCAGGACAGTCCCGCTGTCCCGACCACCTCAAGATCAATAAACCCAGCAGAATGTGAAGTTCCCTGCTAGTTTCTAATTGCCTGTTTTCTCCCAGCTGCGGTATTAGCAGAGAGGTGTGTCTGATTCCTGCAGCTGATTGATGGGCTGTTCCTTAAATAGCTTCTGCCCGGGAGATTTGATTGTCGGTTATAGTGTCTGGTTTACCTGCGTTCTGCCTGCCGTCTGATCGTGCTCTGCTGAGTTTTTATTGTGTTGGATCCCTTTCACTTATCCTGGTGTTACACCCTTACTTACCTCTTGTACTTGTACCTCTGTTTGTCTGCCCACTGTCTTGTGTGAAGTGCGCGGCGCAAATAGTCTGCTGCTCACGTCGGCGGCTTTGGCCCCAGTCAGGTACCGGCCAGCCCTCCCACCTCGTGTGGTGTGCATGTGTGTTTGTTACTTCACTCTCTCCATTCCTGCCGGGCGAGTATTCCATCTGCTCTCCTCCGGTGCGTGCACGCTGCAGTTCCATCTTGCAGCGTGCTGGAGTCCGCCTGATGTACTCTTTCCGTTATATCTTCCACTCGATGTTTACCAACTCACCCGTGTGTGTGCTTCTCACCTTCTAGCATTTTAACACTGTGTTTTCCCATCTCTCAGTGTGTATTGGTGAGTGCTTGTTACCACTGTTATTACATCTCTCAGTGTGTATTGGTGAGTGCTTGTTACCACTGTTATTACATTCTCAGTGTGTATTGGGGTATGCTCGTTACCACTGGGTATTCCATCTACCAGCGTGTGTGGTGAGTCAGAGTCTGCCCACTTAGATTCTCTGTACCTCTTAGCTTTTACCTGTCTCTGTCCCATCCTGGGTTCCAGCCTGCTCCCTGTTTTACTGTATGCAAGGGTTCCATCCTGCTCCTTGTTTTACAGTGTGCAAGGGTTCCTGTCTGCCCTTTGGTGTGCTTGGGTTCCTGGATTGGTATCCATGCTGCAGCTCCCAGGATGAGACCTGTCTCTGTCCCATCCTGGGATCTGTCATTCCTCCAGGTATTACATCTACCCTAGGGACTCTTAGCTCATTACCATCTTTTGGGCATTTTGTGATCTGCTGTCCTGTCCAGGCTATATTACTTTCTGCCCTTCTGTAGCCTAGATTTAGGGCTCTGCCTGCGTATTGCCCTTTGTGTGCAAGGGTTCCAGCCTGCTACCTGTTTTACTGTGTGCAATTGTTCCAGCCTTCTCCTTGTTTTACAGTGTGCAAGGGTTCCTGTCTGTCCTTTGGTGTGCTTGGGTTCCTGGATTGGTATCCATGTTGCAGCTCTTCCCTAGGTGGCTATCACTGGGGGCCGTGAGCTTTCAGGTGCCAGCAGCCCAGACTATCCTCACCATCAGAGGCTCTAGCGAAAACCTGGCCCTGATTTAGACTCTGCGCTCCGGTGAGAACCCCTTTGGGTAACTGTAACACCCGCAGCTCTGCCGGAAACTTCCCAGAAAAAAGAAAAAAAAAAGAAAAGAAAAACACAAGTCCAAAAAACAGCCTGTGGCAAGTGAAAAAAAAGTGAAAAAAAACCAATTCCACTTGTTATAAGCAGAATTGGCAACTCTGGTTAGAAAATATGTGATTTAAAACACATAAATGTTTACATAAATGTTTATAAAGGCAAAGCAACACATGAAACATAAAAACAGACTGAGCAGAAATCAGCAAATATAATTATACATAGCAGTCATTTAATATAGTTTGGTGTTTGCTAATTCAATAAGCCCTTTTTGGATCAAGATTTGTTAGTAGTTCTAAGTTCTGTCTACATTCTGTCTATTAGTTGCACCCCCACTATTATTTATTATAATGAGAAGTAAATTGTATTTAATTAGAAGCTATAGGAGTAAAATAAGTAATCTATGAGGATGGTCTAGGGTTGCCAACTCTCCCGGAATATCTGGGAGACTCCCAAAATTCAGGCAGTTCTCCTGTATCCTGCAGAGGGCTTGATGCCGTGGTGTCATGTAAACCAAAGGCTCAAGCTATTACTAGTGTTGTTATTGACAGGGCGAAACTTGATGACGCAATTTGTATCATCAAGCCTTGGGGTTCATTGGGCCTGATCCAGACCTACGCTCATGAAACGCTCATGTACGTTGCGTATTTAAGCCAGCGTGCCTACCATGCATTCCCATAGGCACTCCCCTTGGTCGTACTTAGTTTAGCCTTCTTATGCCCAGCAAACCCTACCCTAACTTTTCTGTTCGTAACCGCGACCGTCCGTAAGCTCATTGCGTAGTTACGACGCTTAGCACGCCCATACTGTACAATTTAAATGCCTCACCCCGCCCTCGGTGCGTATTTACGGGCGTATTTACGTATGACAGGCACGCCCCCTCGAGCGTTGTTACGAAGCTGGGACGCTCAAGGCCCATACGCTCAGAATTTCGGAGCGTAACATGAGCATTACATCTGCCCCGGGAATGCACAGTACAAATGGCCGTTTTTATGCCTACGACCATCGTAAAAACGCACCCAAGCGTAGGTCTGGATCAGGGAACGGGGTCTCAAACGTGAATTGCATAAATCGTTAATCTCTGCCCCCATGCATTCATCTATGGCTTTCATCCGATATCTCCCAGAGGGAAGCAATGAAAAGTCGGCAACCCTGGGATTGTCATTCTGAAATTCTGTTTTAAATATAAAGAAGCAGAGAGACATCAGACATAAGTCTGTTTTATGTTAATAAATGGAGCCGTGCATGTTATTATTCTAACAGTCTGTTATATATTCTTACGCGACTGTCCTGTATGTATAATAATCT
>WWET01003981.1:0-55489 GCA_011038615.1 Limnodynastes dumerilii | reverse complement strand
CACTTATAGTATATCAAGCACAGGAACTTCAGAAAAACAACCAGGCAAAACGTAATGTAGTTCCAACATTTCAGGTTATTTATTCAACCTTTCATCAGGGAACATTTTGCCCGTTTCTACTGACTGCTGAAATTTATTATCTCTATTTACAAGTGTGCCCACTGTATCGCAGTATATATACACATATATATATATACACACACACACGTTTTAGTTTAACAATTAATCCATTACTATGTACTGTATGTTGTACAAGCATAACCAGCATTTTCATTAAAAATAATAATGGACAAAAGTATGCACTATTAGGGCAGAATTATTTATCAGCTTCCGTGCTAAGCCACACTCCAGGTTTCAGCTATGCCCATTACAACTGGGAGCTGGGAACATTCTACAGATTGTAAATGGCACATATGAGAAGGTTTGCACATATAATCAGTGCTGTGCTTTGCACATGGGCAAATTGATATCTGCATTTACAGCCAGCCTGCGAAGTGGAGGGGTTTGTAGAGATATTTAAATTATAAAATGCTACAGCTAATGTCATGTAGAGATGGTGGACCTGATTCACACTTAAGCTCACAAGTGGATTTACGCAAATTGTTTGCTTTTAACATCTGCATATGCGTGCGCCAGATGTTATGCAGCGTGTCTCCATGGGGACGTAACTCTGTTCTGTCCTCATGAAGATCCGTCCCACGGGGCGGAGTTTGCCATCCACATGGCAAATCCCCACGCCGGAGGTGGAGTTTTCCATGCTAATATGGCAAAAGGGTCTAAATATGGAATATTCCCATGGATCTGCCAATGTGCGGATGCAGATCCATTCAGTAAACGTAATGTAGTGAGAGTGACAGGGGTGTTCACTCTCTTCTTCTGTGCGTAATAACAGACCCTCACATGGACAGAAAGGGTCCTGGGGTCTGAATAAGGTCCTGTGCCTTCATTTTCCAGCTTTTACACTGACAAAGCTGACAAAGGGTTCCACTCTCCTACTCAGTGGGGTGCTAGGAACATGAGAAATGGAAGAAGAAGAAATATCTTTGCAGTACACTGGCTGAAAACTCCTGATATACATAATTGTCACTTATGCTCCATTGCAGAATGATGGGTTACAAAAATGTATCTTATGGTGCTTGATATATTCCCTTTCCCATTCTCTTAACTATCTTAAGCTCAGTTTACATGATTTTTAATACCTTGACCAAGCTAAGTCTGTTTATGTTTACTAGGATTGAAAATGTTACTAAAGCGGAAGGAGGTGGAATTTATGTAGGATTTGGTAGATTATAGGATTTTAGGCCATCTGTTTACTTTCCATACATTATGGAGGAAATACATTTACAGGAACTTGTGTCGATTCGAAAATGTAATAGTGCATTGGTGAGAGCTATGAGGATATTGTCCCAAAATAAGAATTGTAAAAGTGGTTGCAACTTAAGAGGTAATGTGAATTATTACTTTATGGATAAATACTACCCTCCAATTTATATTCATGCCCTCGTGTTCTGTTACACCTCTTCCTTTGAAAAATGCCACCCTCCTCTAGCCGGTCACAACCCTTGATATATTAGAAAACTGCTATCATATCCCCCCTCTCCCTTCTCTGCTCCAAGCTATACATGTTTAGTTCCTCTAGCCTTTCTTGGTATGTTTAGTGACACAGGCCATGGACCATTTTAGTAACTCTTCTTTGCGCAGTCTCTAATGTATTAATGTCTTCCTGGAGGTATAACCTCCAGAACTGAACACAGTATTCTAGGTGAGGTCGTACCAACAATCTATAAAGGGGCATCACTACTTCTCTCTCTCTGCTACTATTTTCTCCCCCTATGCAACCAAGCATCTGACTTGCCTTTTTTTATTGCTTTGTTACATTGCTTGCCTACCTTTAAGTCACATGAAATAATGACTCCTAGATCCCTTTCCTCCACGGTAGATTCTAATGTAATGCCATTAAGGAAATATTGAGCGTTTGGGATTTTGTGCCCCAAGTGCATGATTTTGAATTTTTTGTTATTAAACTGCAGTTGCCATACTCTTGACCATTCCTCCAGTCTACCTAGATCATCCCTCATTTTCTGTACCCCTCCAGGTGTGTCTACCCTGTTACATATCTCTGTGTCATCTGCAAAAATGCATATTTTCCCCTTGATACAACAGGCAATATCACCTATGTGTACAACACCTTGTGTACCACAGGTTGACTATGTCTGTTTAGACTTTTTTCTATAATCAGTGGTAAAAGTGGAAATTTAGAAGTGGCGGACACATAGCACATATTAGAAGTAAATAAAGATTTATATCTTTTCGATTAAAACAGTACAAGAAGTGACTGTATACCACACCACTTCAAGCTTTTGCTATCAGTGCCAGCACGATGCACTCCGCAGGAGGGATGCGGAACATCCAGGCTCCATGCTGGATAGGCGCCACCGCTCATCCACTGCTTCTCAGAGCTGACATTTAGCCAAATCTGTGACAACTGTGAGAGCCAGCGTTGGTCCTCAATACAGTGGCACCAGCCTGTACTGTAGGTAGATGCTAGATTCAAGTGGACTAAAGGACTTCTGCTGATGTCTAGCCCATGTGACCAGTCACCTGATCAGAGGGAGGAGTCAGTGTTTCCTCTGTTCTCCTGTCCCGGGCACAGCAGTGTCATTATAATATTTATAAAAGAGGAGGGCGCAATATTATTTTTTGCAGGGGGGAGCCAGATACGCTAGCACCAGCCCTGCTGGCTATAATAATGGAAATGTTCAAGGCTGGCAAAAGTTATCCTGGATGTCTGGATCCAGCCAGGTATCTTATTAGGAACATTTTAAAGTAAAACAATGTAGATGACCCATCAAATTAACCCATGGTATCCCAACACGATATCAGACCAGCCTGTACTCCCCAGGCTAGGGGAGTAGTAAGGGTGGATTTGATGGTGCTTGTGCTCCGGGCACTGACAGACAAAAGGGGTGATGCAGAGCACAGCCAACTGCCATCTCCAGATCCCTAATATACAAGTATTACATGTGGGATAATATAAGGGGCCTGGAATGACACATATAATATATGTAGGGTATATTATGGGTCTGGGAATGGTATACTATATACTGTATATGAACCACATATTAAAGTATCTGATTTACCCCCACATGTGCTTTATATAGTGTGCCATGACCATAGATGTGTAATGTAATGGAGACAGAAAGAGAGATGTGTAATTGTAAGGGAGTCAGAGGGGGGCCATTTTTATGGAGGGAGTGCAAGGAGGGGGAAGTGTTTCGGAGAGGGGGCACAGTAAGGCAGGTATGTCACTGGTGGGAGGGACCAAAAGGCAGATCTGTAACAGAGGAAGATAAATATGTAATGGGGAGGTGGGAAGAGATGTGTAATGGCGGCTATATTCACTTGGTCCTGGTGCCATTAATCCATGCTACAGCTTCTGCCCCAGGCCATCCAGATCTTGATTCCCAAGTACCTTGATATAACCCCATAAAGTTGTGCTTGTCCTATACTCTACACCAAAACTCTGACTTTGAGCTGAGCTCTGTTATCCATAAGGCACCTAGGGCTTTAAAGATAAATGTTCCTAAGGACCTTGTTTAATAAGTGTGATACTAATCTAAGACATCTCCAATACCATGGTTGCCTCTAGCCTTGTTTCCTTGTTTAGCATATCCTGACCCAGCCACTTAACTACCTCCTATTCTGCTTTGACTTGACATAATTTCACAGATGCAATATACATATGCTTTCTAGACACTTATTTTAGTCTCTTAGGGCCTCATTCATTAAAGACGATTTTTCCTAAATCGCCTCAAATCGTGTGATTTGGGGCTAAAAAATCAGCAAACCATATTCATTAAACTCCGAATCACGCGATTTGAGTGTGATTTGGAATCGCCTGTGTTTAAATCGTGGTCCCTATTTTTTTTTTATGTTAAAGATACAGATTTTCATATTCATTAAGGACAGTTTCACCGAATCGCGGTGAAACCACCTAGAAATCACCAAAAATAAAATCGCAGCCAGAGAGGTGCGATTCTATTGTGATTTCCTCTCGGGACTGACAAAAACACATGTCTGTATAACAGACATGTTGTTTTGTCTGTGTAAAACCTAAGTACTAAAGTACTGCATGGCTGAAAGCCTTAGCCATGCTGTACTGATCGAACTACAAGGATCAGCAAAGCTGACCCTTGTAATTCTATCAGCACAACATGGTTAGACTTCTAACCATGCAGCGCTGCGTGTAGTGCAGCCCCTCCTCCGTATCCCCCCATGTCACCAGCCCCTCCTCAGTATCCTCCATCATGTCACCAACCCCTCCTCAGTATCCCCCCCATGCTACCAGCCCCTCCTCAGTATTCCCTCTCATGTCACCAGCCCCTCCTCAGCATCCACCATCATGTCACCAGCCTCCTTTTATTTCTTCACTTACCTTAGATGTCTTCCCTTCCTCCACGTCCCTGCTTCCTGGTTCCTGTGCAGGTAGGAAGTCTCTGCTATCAGCTGCAGGGCAGAACACTTAGCAGCTGATCGCAAACCCCGGCAGCTGAAAGGAGGTTTGTGATCAGCTGCTCTGTGTAACCACACGGCGGTTGATAGCAGAGATGTCGGCTGTGCTCCTCTTTCTCCTCTGCGGCGCATGGTCCGGCCACATAGTCCGCAGCTGTGCTGTACTTGTGCCGCGGATTATGTGGTCTCACTAGACCACCAGGGACTGGCCCAAAACCGGGAAAAGCGGTGCGGCCCAGCCCGCCACTGCTCTTAATCTCTATTTAAATAAAATATACACCGGTTAAGCATTTTGTTTACCGTATCCCATATTTCTTTTATTCTGAGTGTAAAATCCATGAACAATGAAAGCGGATATCAGCAGTCAGAAATACCAACAGCAAAGAATGTATCATATTTCTGCATGTTATGTTCTTTTGCTCACTGAGTTCTCATATTCAGTGGGGAATTCATAACATATACACTGTGTCAATTACTTACTCACTTACAACAATCTTAAGGGAAATGTTACCCTGATGTAGAACACGTAGAAATGGATAAAACTATTATATTTCAGGGAAATGAATATAAGTAGAAGATGCCAGTAATGGTATCTTACCGAAACTTATGCCTAAAGTACAGGAATTCAGTGGTGTTGATTACTACTTGAAACATTATCCTCTACTTGCTTAGTTTTCCTCAACTACCAATCCTGCTTCTTCTACCCTATGATCGGCCTCTATACACCCCACCATCCTTTACATAAAACTTACATGTATTCTCTTATAATACTCCAGCAAACTCAAAATAACCCGGCCAACATTGCTGTGTGATTGGATAATACAGACCACTGAGACATTATTCCTGACTGGTCCATTTTGTGATATATAGTCCTTTACACTCATATAGGGGTGGATTGGCCATAGGATTTACAGGGTATTTTCCCAGTAGGCCTTTGACCTTTTGAGGTCACCCATCAGCTCCTTTTGTTTAAAGAGAACTAGGATGTTGACAGGGTGGTCACCATTAAGATGCTTCCTGCATTGTATAGAGGTCACTATAAATCTCTTGATTGTTTTATGAAATACTAGTCAGTAGATCATTGTATGTGATTGTAGCTATTTTGAATAATGGGGCAGATCCTACCATTTCTTCTATTTAATTGACTATACCTGTATACACACAAATTCGCAGTTTAGAGCGTACTGCGCACTTGCTGACTCCGGTCCTGTGCCTTGCTGACTCCGGTCCTGTGCCTTGCTGACTCCGGTCCTGTGCCTTGCTGACTCCGGTCCTGTGCCTTGCTGACTCCGGTCCTGTGCCTTGCTGACTCCGGTCCTGTGCCTTGCTGACTCCAGTCCTGTGCTTTGCTGACTCCAGTCCTGTGCCTTGCTGACTCCGGTCCTGTGCCTTGCTGACTCCGGTCCTGTGCCTTGCTGACTCCGGTCCTGTGCCTTGCTGACTCCGGTCCTGTGCCTTGCTGACTCCGGTCCTGTGCCTTGCTGACTCCGGTCCTGTGCCTTGCTGACTCCGGTCCTGTGCCTTGCTGACTCCGGTCCTGTGCCTTGCTGACTCCGGTCCTGTGCCTTGCTGACTCCGGTCCTGTGCCTTGCTGACTCCAGTCCTGTGCTTTGCTGACTCCAGTCCTGTGCCTTGCTGACTCCGGTCCTGTGCCTTGCTGACTCCGGTCCTGTGCCTTGCTGACTCCGGTCCTGTGCCTTGCTGACTCCGGTCCTGTGCCTTGCTGACTCCGGTCCTGTGCCTTGCTGACTCCGGTCCTGTGCCTTGCTGACTCCGGTCCTGTGCCTTGCTGACTCCGGTCCTGTGCCTTGCTGACTCCGGTCCTGTGCCTTGCTGACTCCGGTCCTGTGCCTTGCTGACTCCAGTCCTGTGCTTTGCTGACTCCAGTCCTGTGCCTTGCTGACTCCGGTCCTGTGCCTTGCTGACTCCGGTCCTGTGCCTTGCTGACTCCGGTCCTGTGCCTTGCTGACTCCGGTCCTGTGCCTTGCTGACTCCGGTCCTGTGCCTTGCTGACTCCGGTCCTGTGCCTTGCTGACTCCGGTCCTGTGCCTTGCTGACTCCGGTCCTGTGCCTTGCTGACTCCGGTCCTGTGCCTTGCTGACTCCGGTCCTGTGCCTTGCTGACTCCAGTCCTGTGCTTTGCTGACTCCAGTCCTGTGCCTTGCTGACTCCGGTCCTGTGCCTTGCTGACTCCGGTCCTGTGCCTTGCTGACTCCGGTCCTGTGCCTTGCTGACTCCGGTCCTGTGCCTTGCTGACTCCGGTCCTGTGCCTTGCTGACTCCGGTCCTGTGCCTTGCTGACTCCGGTCCTGTGCCTTGCTGACTCCGGTCCTGTGCCTTGCTGACTCCGGTCCTGTGCCTTGCTGACTCCGGTCCTGTGCCTTGCTGACTCCAGTCCTGTGCTTTGCTGACTCCAGTCCTGTGCCTTGCTGACTCCGGTCCTGTGCCTTGCTGACTCCGGTCCTGTGCCTTGCTGACTCCGGTCCTGTGCCTTGCTGACTCCGGTCCTGTGCCTTGCTGACTCCGGTCCTGTGCCTTGCTGACTCCGGTCCTGTGCCTTGCTGACTCCGGTCCTGTGCCTTGCTGACTCCGGTCCTGTGCCTTGCTGACTCCGGTCCTGTGCCTTGCTGACTCCGGTCCTGTGCCTTGCTGACTCCAGTCCTGTGCTTTGCTGACTCCAGTCCTGTGCCTTGCTGACTCCGGTCCTGTGCCTTGCTGACTCCGGTCCTGTGCCTTGCTGACTCCGGTCCTGTGCCTTGCTGACTCCGGTCCTGTGCCTTGCTGACTCCGGTCCTGTGCCTTGCTGACTCCGGTCCTGTGCCTTGCTGACTCCGGTCCTGTGCCTTGCTGACTCCGGTCCTGTGCCTTGCTGACTCCGGTCCTGTGCCTTGCTGACTCCGGTCCTGTG
Organism: Limnodynastes dumerilii; assembly: GCA_011038615.1. Lineage (NCBI taxonomy): Eukaryota > Metazoa > Chordata > Amphibia > Anura > Limnodynastidae > Limnodynastes > Limnodynastes dumerilii. Next base: position 48,071 of record WWET01003981.1, on the reverse strand, counting down.
CCTTGCTGACTCCAGTCCTGTGCTTTGCTGACTCCAGTCCTGTGCCTTGCTGACTCCGGTCCTGTGCCTTGCTGACTCCGGTCCTGTGCCTTGCTGACTCCGGTCCTGTGCCTTGCTGACTCCGGTCCTGTGCCTTGCTGACTCCGGTCCTGTGCCTTGCTGACTCCGGTCCTGTGCCTTGCTGACTCCGGTCCTGTGCCTTGCTGACTCCGGTCCTGTGCCTTGCTGACTCCGGTCCTGTGCCTTGCTGACTCCGGTCCTGTGCCTTGCTGACTCCAGTCCTGTGCTTTGCTGACTCCAGTCCTGTGCCTTGCTGACTCCGGTCCTGTGCCTTGCTGACTCCGGTCCTGTGCCTTGCTGACTCCGGTCCTGTGCCTTGCTGACTCCGGTCCTGTGCCTTGCTGACTCCGGTCCTGTGCCTTGCTGACTCCGGTCCTGTGCCTTGCTGACTCCGGTCCTGTGCCTTGCTGACTCCGGTCCTGTGCCTTGCTGACTCCGGTCCTGTGCCTTGCTGACTCCGGTCCTGTGCCTTGCTGACTCCAGTCCTGTGCTTTGCTGACTCCAGTCCTGTGCCTTGCTGACTCCGGTCCTGTGCCTTGCTGACTCCGGTCCTGTGCCTTGCTGACTCCGGTCCTGTGCCTTGCTGACTCCGGTCCTGTGCCTTGCTGACTCCGGTCCTGTGCCTTGCTGACTCCGGTCCTGTGCCTTGCTGACTCCGGTCCTGTGCCTTGCTGACTCCGGTCCTGTGCCTTGCTGACTCCGGTCCTGTGCCTTGCTGACTCCGGTCCTGTGCCTTGCTGACTCCAGTCCTGTGCTTTGCTGACTCCAGTCCTGTGCCTTGCTGACTCCGGTCCTGTGCCTTGCTGACTCCGGTCCTGTGCCTTGCTGACTCCGGTCCTGTGCCTTGCTGACTCCGGTCCTGTGCCTTGCTGACTCCGGTCCTGTGCCTTGCTGACTCCGGTCCTGTGCCTTGCTGACTCCGGTCCTGTGCCTTGCTGACTCCGGTCCTGTGCCTTGCTGACTCCGGTCCTGTGCCTTGCTGACTCCGGTCCTGTGCCTTGCTGACTCCAGTCCTGTGCTTTGCTGACTCCAGTCCTGTGCCTTGCTGACTCCGGTCCTGTGCCTTGCTGACTCCGGTCCTGTGCCTTGCTGACTCCGGTCCTGTGCCTTGCTGACTCCGGTCCTGTGCCTTGCTGACTCCGGTCCTGTGCCTTGCTGACTCCGGTCCTGTGCCTTGCTGACTCCGGTCCTGTGCCTTGCTGACTCCGGTCCTGTGCCTTGCTGACTCCGGTCCTGTGCCTTGCTGACTCCGGTCCTGTGCCTTGCTGACTCCAGTCCTGTGCTTTGCTGACTCCAGTCCTGTGCCTTGCTGACTCCGGTCCTGTGCCTTGCTGACTCCGGTCCTGTGCCTTGCTGACTCCGGTCCTGTGCCTTGCTGACTCCGGTCCTGTGCCTTGCTGACTCCGGTCCTGTGCCTTGCTGACTCCGGTCCTGTGCCTTGCTGACTCCGGTCCTGTGCCTTGCTGACTCCGGTCCTGTGCCTTGCTGACTCCGGTCCTGTGCCTTGCTGACTCCGGTCCTGTGCCTTGCTGACTCCAGTCCTGTGCTTTGCTGACTCCAGTCCTGTGCCTTGCTGACTCCGGTCCTGTGCCTTGCTGACTCCGGTCCTGTGCCTTGCTGACTCCGGTCCTGTGCCTTGCTGACTCCGGTCCTGTGCCTTGCTGACTCCGGTCCTGTGCCTTGCTGACTCCGGTCCTGTGCCTTGCTGACTCCGGTCCTGTGCCTTGCTGACTCCGGTCCTGTGCCTTGCTGACTCCGGTCCTGTGCCTTGCTGACTCCGGTCCTGTGCCTTGCTGACTCCAGTCCTGTGCTTTGCTGACTCCAGTCCTGTGCCTTGCTGACTCCAGTCCTGGGTCTTGCTGATCCAGCTCCTGCCTTGACTCCAGTTCCTGCTGTTCCAGTTCCTGTTGATCCAGTTTATGCTTTTCCAATCCGACTGACCTTGTTCACCCTACTGGGACATTATCATCATCACAAGTCTCTGTTTATGGACTATTCACTCATCAAGCATCTGTTTGTTTTATGCTAATACTGGTCATAGGACTCTTTTCTCGTGCTCATCTGTATGCTCCCTTCCCCGATTAAACCTGCTCAATTTCATTTCATCCCATCTCGGTTGTCTCAATCCTTGGAACCCGGGACCGATCCCAACCTTACTCTGAACGTGACACTTAAGTTTTTTGTGGTGGTGGTTTGGAAGTCTGTGCTGTTACACAGTTCATTTACATGCCCATATTGTACATTGTACTACAAAGTCCCACCCACTCATGAGCGCAATATTGCCCCCCTGCTGAAAGCTATCAAAAATGTAAGTTGTCAGAAATCTCAGACTGCAGGAAAGGGAGGGAGATGTAGGAGAGTAGATTTTAAGTATAGGGGAGATGTGTAACATAGATAGATTAGGAGAGGATGTGTAATAGAGGGGGGGGTCAGGTAGGCAGATGTGTAAGGGGTTGGAGGGAGTCTCTGGCAAGAAAAAGTGCTTTTAGAAATAGAGACAGCCGAAAGCTAATTTTCATTGCAATACTAAGTATATACTTAGTACTTACTTAATACTAAATACCAATCGGCATACTTACCCATTCATTTTTTGGAAGCTGTCTGCCAGACCCGTCACAACCGACGGGACCTACTGCAGACCCCACCAGAGAGGTGAGTAACCTCTCTGGGAACTTTTAGGGTTAGGCTCTGGGGAAGGGGGCGTTAGAGTTAGGGTCATGAAAGGGGAGCGTTAGAGTCAGGAAAAGGGAGGTCTTAGGGGTGGGGTCTTAGGGTTAGACTGCAGGGAGGAGGGACTTAGGGTCAGACTGCAGGACAGGGAGTCTTAGGGTTAGGCTGTGGGGAAGCAAGGTTTAGGGTGAGACTACAGGGAAGAAAGGGTAAAGGGTAATGGAAGGCAAGGGTTAGGATAAGGATCAGGATAACGGCTGGGGTAAGGGTTGGGAATTGATTTTTACTCACCTTTTGGTGCAGAGTCTTTAGTCTGTTTGGAACTGGCTGCGAGAGAACATTCTCAGTGGCCACCCACACCTGTAAGAGGGGGTTCTGGAAGGGAGATCTGTAATGTAGAGGGGATGGAAGGATATGTGTAATGTAAAAAGGACAGAGAAGGAGATGTGTAATGGGGGTGCTGGGAGTGACTTGTATAATGCATGGGGGACAGGAATAGAGACATGTAATAGAGGTACCAAGAGAGAAATGTGTAATGTAAGGGGGATAGGCAGGGAGATGTGTAATGGGGGTAACTGGTGGGAGCTGTGTAATGTGGGGGACGACAGGGATGGAGATTTTAAGTTTTGTTGATACAAGGATGGAGATGTGTTACCTAAGGAGACTGGTAAGTGTCAGGTAGGGAGATGTGTAATAAGGACAGGAAATGAGATATGCACGGACGTGGAGTAGGGAGCAGATTTATAATGTCACAATGAGGAAGATATGTAAAGGAGGCTGCTTTCACTACTTTTCATCCTCTCCAATCTAACCCTCTCGCCACAGACTTTTAGGGCAGTAAAAATCAGTGCCAGGGATAAAGAGAAGAATACAATAATCAATATTCAAGTAAAACATTTCTTCATTTCAGCCAGTATTTCTCAGAGTGCATGCTCACCCAACCTCTGGCACGCCACCCTACCAGTGAATGTGGTCAAGAGCACTGTATCGTTCACTGGCTCCAGTTGATATGAGAGGGAGCTGTGTAATGTAGGAGGACAGGGAAGTATGCTGTCCCTTTGGTCACACCCACTGCAGACTGGCCACATTGCTCTTTTCTGGGCTGGCCATGCTTAAACAATTTGCCCCTGAATAATAAGTTTTTTCTAAGGAGGCAAATATACTTCTTTATCAATCAAAGTCTGGCAATGGACAGACTGCATGACATATGAAGATGGTAAGCAATATGTTCAGGTAATATGCATTGCTAGAGAATTTTCCTTTTTTTTGTACCATTCATGTACCATTCATGTCGTTGTGAAATGCAACATGAACAGATGTTGTAAGTTTTTCTTTGGCTCGCGTACAATAAGACACACCATAGCTTTATCTGTAGCGTGGATAAATCTGAAGTATCTCCTGGGGAATAAGACTTGACATCAGCTGCTTATACTGACATTTTGTTTCACATTAAACCATCATTTTGAATTTGGTGAATTTTTAGAGACACTTTATTGAAAGTGGAAAGTTCTTTTGTGAGTTCGAAAACAAGCTGTTTCAATGTATCTTACTAGGGGGATGCAGTTGCCGGTCTGAAAGGCACATTTTCAACACTGACACAGCCAACACTTGAATTGCGTCTGTATCAGTTGGTACTATGGCCCCTAATTTGACTAAGTACCTGTTCTCAATAGCAAATAGTAATGCTTACTTCTTGGGCTGCGGTGGCCTGGTGAAGGTTAGTGTTAGGCTAATTCAAGGGGATGCTTTGAGTTAGACTGCAGGACATGAAGAGTTAAGATTAGGCTGATAGAAAGGAATGGTTAGAATTAGACTGCAGGACATGGAGGGTTAAGGTTGGGCTGGTAGAAGGGCAAGGTTAGTGTAGATGTATGCTGTATGTATGTGTGGTTGGCAGAAGTGACATCACTGCCATCCACTTGCTATTCAGGAAGTGCTTGCTGACAGGAAATACCTGGCAGCCATTTCAGACAGTTCTCTGTATGTAATCCTGAAGTAAAGACCTGTTTTCACTGTTCTCCAGTCTGATGTTGTTCTTCTGAGCTCAGACAGTTCTACAGTACTATCTGACTGTCAGGACATGTAAGACATCCAGTAACGTTCTCTGTGAAAGCAGCACGTTTATAATGTAGATTTGAAAATAATAAAAATTCTACATTAAGGAATTGCTTTGGTTATTGGCTGTAACAAGTCCTGTTCCGATTTTTTTTTATAGGTGATTTATAAGTTACTTCTTTCACACAGTAAAATAGTAGCTTTATATTGAAGGAACAGATCTAATAGTAATAGCAGTATATAATGTATTAGTAAAGCACAAGCACATTACACAATGTACAGAGCCTGTGTCAGTGCATAAGCACTGTTGTATTTGTAGTGACCCATTCACCATTCCCACCCATTCTGGGTTGATGATAATTCTGGTAAAGCATAACTGTGTTTGATTTGGGTAAAGGAGAACCGAAGGCCTCCTGTGAATAGCCTTGGTGGTGGCAGTTCATTGGTAATAAGTCATATTTGGTGTGGGAGAAGGGGCATTAGTCATTGGAGAACAGACCAGGTGGCTGTTTTGATTAACCCCTTGAGCCCCAGATAAGTCACGAAAGCCTCAGGTGAGGTCAGGGTCGTGACAAATTGGTCACGAAATGCATTAGTTATTGTCTGTAACACGTCCTGTTCTGATATTTTTTTTTTTTTATAGGTGATCTATAAGTTACTTCTTTCACAGAGTAAAATAGTAATTTTATATTGAAGGAACAGATCTAATAGTAATAGCAGTATATAATGCATTAGTAGAGCACCAGCACATTACACAATGTACAGAGCCTGTGTCAGTGCATAAGCATTGTTGTATTTGTAGTGACCCATTTACCATTCCCACCTGCTTTCCTATTGTAGCACAAGCCAGGATCATCTTCCTCCATGTCAGTCCGGATCACATGGTCGCTAAGTCACGCCCCTTTCGCGGCACCCGCGAAGCCATGCCCCTTTTTATTTTTCCCTTTTTGGGTCATTTTTCAATATTTTTATTTTCTTTTTCAATATGGGGGGTTTCTGGGCAACCAGAAACACCCCCTGGGTGCGCCACTGCTAGTATAAAAAATGTATTCACTGAATCTGTGTTCTAGTCAAGAAGCAAATACAATTTTCTTATTAATGTCAAGTGTTCCTTTTTATCAATTTTCTCTCTACTGAGCCATTTTAACCCTGGTGAGGGGCCAAGCTGGTCTTTTACCTTCTGCCATGTTTTCTATCACACATTGATGTTTGTATTTTTAGCTTCAGAGAATATTTTATTTCCCACGTGTCTGAACCATTAATTCCCTAAAATCTAGACTCACATTTCTTGTGTTTAGGTGTTAACTCCAGACTTCTGTTGTGCCATTGGTCATGAGTGAAAAATTCCTGTAGTTTCAAGCTCATCTGCATCTATACAGATCTTCCTTAACATGTCTCCTTTGAGGCTGAGTAGTGTGTCATTTCATGGGACTTATAGGATATGCCAATGCGAGCTACTTTACATGAAAATATTGAGCTGAATCTACCTTTAAGGAAATTAATCTAATCAATCAATATAAAATGCCATTGAGGCTTCTCATATGACTTTATCTGATGCTTTGATTGTTAAGCATTGATGATAACAAATTTAATCACTCAGAAAGTTGAGTTATTTAGGAGCTGTTGATGATCAAATTGTCACCATTAACAAGGGATTTTTGAGTAATATATACTCGAGTGCAATCTTAGACTGCGTGATTTCAAAGTGATGATTGATAATCACAGCTAGTTAGTCCCTCTGGGTCAGAGAATTACTTCATTAGAACAAGCAAACTTTTTGATATAATGATTGCCACTACAAAGTTAATATACAGTCAGCTCAAAAGGACTGGGAAAATTTCTTACCTTGAAAGAAGGACTACATTTGTGTATACACTGGTGTTTTTTCTGCCAATTATCATGCAGATCAGTGTAAACCAGGGTGTACTGTCCAAAGATGCTGTAGAATTAAAGGCAAAAAGTTGAAAACAAATGGGCAGATCAAATGAATCCAAAACTGCTGATTTTTGTGGCACAAAATGAAATAGAGAGGACAGGATCCAGCGCTCTGATTGCAGGTCACCTCTCTGTGGACCCTACTTTGAAATTTCTTAGACATTGATACTTAAACTGGGGAAGGCTTGAAGGGCTGAACAAGATGTCTGCATGTTGCTGTCTTGCCCCACTGTCAGAAACACTTCCAGTATAGTAGTTTGGATGCTGCTGTGTTACTGGCCATACCTCCACCCCCTTCCTCTCCTGACCAGCAGTAATAGGTCCTTCCCTGAAACATGTTGCATAGAAATAAAAATAAACATTGGTGCTTTATTGGAAGAATCATAACCCTGATCTACCACTATAAACGTATTTTATTTATTAACAGGTTTTTAAATGGCACCATCAGATTACGTAGCAATTTACAGAGAATGGCCCAGATTCACACCTAAGAATATGAGGCTTCTTAGGTGCGTATCCTTACGGTTTTGCACACTGCGCATGTGTAGTCAGCATGACTATGCCATCTACATAGCATTTTAAAGACCGCACATAGTTTTTTAGGTAATAGGCCAGAGCAGCCTCCGGGGAAAGTGAGAAGTGGGTGTGGGGAGGCCTGTAGATTAGCCAGGGAGGGTGGTTTAGAACAAGTCTGTGTGTATTTGCCCTACTTACGAGGGATAAAATATGCACTGTTAAGGCTGCCAATGGTGCTCGTAAATGCTATTAGGCACCTAAAAATGGGGGTGGGGCGGGGGGGAGTGGACCAGGGAAGTAGGTGCAAATACATACTTACCTACAGATCTCCCACTTAAGCATGAACCCGGTACAATATTTCACATTCACATCAGTCCCTGCCCCACTGAAGCTACATTCTGAGTTCCTTAACACACACACACACACACACACACACGTGTAAATTTATTAATCAGCCAATTAACCTATCAGCATGTTTTTGGAGTGTGAGAGGAAACAGAGCACCCAGAAGAAACCCATGCAGACACGGGGAGAACATGCACACAGATAGGGCTTAGACAATGTATTAGTACAATTCTTCTTTTGATATATACTATAAGATGCAGTCACAACTGTCAGGACATGCCTTACAACAAAAGAACATTTATGGATGATTTAGTTTATATATTCTAGACAAGAGGAACCAAACCAATGTTTATCATCTTCTGGTTAGGGCAGTATTGAGAGTAGACTGCTATAAATTACCATATCTTGTCCGTAAAACCCTGGTTTACTATCAATGCTGGATAAGCATCTATGGATGGGGTCCCAAGAAGTTGCTGCATCAGGGCTCTTAATTTCTCTTGCCATCCACACAAACTATTTGTCTGCATGTTGCTGTCAAAGTTTTGTTCTTCATAGTTTTTTTGGGGACCTCTCAATTGATTACAATGATATTCACGTGAATTTACACCGCAGATTTGATCTCGCACCTCATAGTGTATTCAAATCTGTGAATTTTGCCTGTCATAAGACGGGAATTGGCGCACTTCATGCTTATTCCCAGTGTTGCGGGAATAATGTGTTCTTGTGAAATTCCACTTACCAGATTGTAGTTTTTTTTTGTTAAGCTGTGCCATTTATATTGCTTTATAAATAGCATACTATTATTAAAAACATTGTTTTCAACTTAAAACATATTGATAATACTGTTAAAAGAAGAGGATTGGCAACAGTTTTACTGATTATTACTTCTTAATTAACAATAATAGCACTCAGACAAGGCATATGGTCAGCATTGTGTTCACTGAGAGTTTCCATCTGTCTCATAATTCTTAAGTGGTCTCAAAACATATCTTCACATATTATCCATTTAATTTCACTATGTTCTAATTCATGTTGTTACATAAGTATACTTATCTGCTTTGCCAACACCGCCATTGTGCAGCTAAATATTTGTTCCAATACAAATATCCTACTGTATTTGGAACACATATTCTTCAACATGTTCCTTTTTGGAGTGAAATATGTATTTCACAAGTATAAAAGGTTTGACTAAGTACTAATACACCATGGGGATTGTCAAAGTTTAAATATTGATATAATGGCATTTGTATAAAGTAAATAATCATTATTGTATCGTTTGTACCAAATATTATAACTGAATTCTACAGGACGCAACTAATTCAATGCTGATGGTATTTTCTAAGTTAAGATAATTACCACCTGACAATATTCCATCTACATGCAGGATGTGGGGGTAAAGTAAAAAAGATAGCCAAAGAAATAATGAGCATATGGGAGTTCAATTGTTTTATATATATTTTTATGAGTTAATGACAAAACAAACCTTTCCATATACCACAATACCATTTAGCCATATTTCTTATCATATGAGTGTTCCTTGACCCGCACATGTGTTTGTAGTAATTGGTATTTTTAATTATTATATTTATGAATGTCGACTGCTACCAAGAGGTGGGTGTCGTTATTCAGCATCACTGATCTATGTACAATAATCATACACAGTTGAATTATTCCAATAGTAATGTTTAGCACTTAATAAGATATATTATTTATGAACACGCTACTATTCAAGAAACAGGATCTGGATAAGGATCTGGGCCACGGACTTTATTTTTTTTTTAAACTAGAGTCAAATACTGGATCATACCGATGAGGACATTCTTCTTTGTGTTACATATATGGTCATAGCCATCTGGCTTTCTGAGGATATTAAAGATATAAGAAGATTCCTGTATGGTGCAATCATCACACTCAATAGGCTGTTGAGAACTAACACCTTGTTTGAAATTACCATTTATGTTTTGTCAACTTTAATGAACCAATGTATTTACAGATCTATTTTTCAGCTGTATGCTAATGAATGGGCTGACCACAGCAGGAGGAGGCTGAACAACGATCGGACATCGTCAGGGACAATGCTGGATCATTGCAGAAAGGACTTCTGGGAAGAATCCAGCGTGAAATCTTTCCAGTGTGTACAGTAGCAGGATCACCGCAGTAATCGTATATCTTTTAATTGTTTTAATATCGATTTCTATTTTTTATAGTGTGTACCCTGTTTAAGAGCAAAACCAATGTAAGTGTATACCTGAGCCACACCAAGTTTAACTGCAAGGGAGAGTAAATGTAAACTGTGAAACAGAATTAGAATTCAGAGGTGAAGTTTTCTAGCTCAACTCTAATTTACAGTTTTACATTACGTTTTGTGCAATTCTGTATCTAGACCTAAGCTATAAAGCAAATATTGTATAAATGAGCTTATTCTTGCTTTGCTTGGTACTCTACTAGCAGACATGAACAGAGGAAGATAAAGGACAGTGCAATGGTGGGTGGAATGCATGAGTGTCACACTTGAGTGCAGAGTTTCACCGTAGATCAGTGGTTAAAGTGGAAATTAATACCCCATTCACATCACCGCTAAAAATCCGGGTTTTTGGTGGTAATGTGAAAGGTCCTCTCTGCCTGGACTCGGGTCTAATAACCCAGGAATTGGACCCGGGAAGAAAGAGGGCATTTTTCCTGGTCCGACCCATTAAGGGGTGTAATGTGAAAGGTGCCAAGTGATTGGAGGGATTTGTGTACTACTGCTTTGACAACGGTACACAAATCCCTCCCCGGGAGCCACATGCCGCCCTTTCACTGTTAGGGCAGACCCGGGACTAGGAATTTTCCAGGTCAACTATGCAGTGTGAAAGGCTCTGACCCAGAGAGCTGACCCAACAGAGCTGAACTTAAAACAGGGTTTCTTATGGCCCCGGTAATACACCCTGCAATAAATCAGGTTGAAAAACTCATCTTATTGCCAGTGATGATTTGAAAGCAGTATTAAAAATAGTGGTAAAGAAATATAGAAATAATAGAAGTGAACGGAGATTTACAGCTTTTCAATAAAATCAGTAGATGTGCCGGAATGACATACCCCCATATGCCCCCATATACCCCCTCACTTCCAGCCCTGTCATCGATAACTATATATTACTATACTATATATTACAAACAGTGGCACTCTGTTGTAAACTTTACCAGTAAGTAACCAGTTTACCAAATTCAAGACTTTGCTGTAATTTCGCACAGGGCTGATCCAGTGTTTTGGGAATAATAGCAAAATAGATGCTAGTGTGCAGCTCGGCTAAACCATTTTGCTGATTGAATTGAATTCTGTTTTGCATGCAGGGAAAATACTTTACTTTTGCAAATAGAACACAAATTTTGTATAACTTTATGTTTAATCTATAAATTAGTGTTGAGCTAAGAAACTTCACCTCTAAATTCTAATTCTGCTTCCACAATGTAAATTTTCCTCCCCTACATGGTATTGCTCAGGTCTACACTTGCACCTAATAAAAGGTTTAAGTACAGCTCTGGATCAGCCCCATTGATGGATTGAAATTATAAAGGAAAATATGCCCCCCTCTGCCTTTTATAAGATTTCAATAATGTTGCATCAGAAAATGATGCGCACCAATAGGTAACAACTATATTCTGGTATTTCCATTGTGCAGTTAGCCTGACACATGAAGTAATGCATTCCTGTATATCATTTACACATTCAAATGCAAAAATGTATGGAAATGATATAGTAAAGCGCCAATCCAAACATGTTATATATTACTGTACATACTAGGTGTAAATCCAAAATCTCAGATTGCAAATATAGAGCCTCAATGGTCAATTGTTAATTGGTAGACAGATGTGGTTTGTCTTTGGTCTCATTAAGCCCCTGGTAAAATATATTGTGCGTTTACAAATAGTTATCCACCCCTCGTGATTGATCATCATCTATGCTTAGCTGCTCATGACTTTTTTGTTCTGAAGGTTTCCCCTCAGGGACCTATTCATGTGTAACTTTGAGCAGAGTTTGGTATGAGGCTTGGAGTATCCCCTGGGAAGAATTAATTGGTGCATGTGTACAGGACACCCTGCCTCACATGATGAGGATTAACGACGCGGCCTCTCCCTTAGTACATGGCACAGAGCGCAGAGAGCGCAAGGATCGGGTAATACCATGGTGTTAGCTGTGCGCAATGAGGGACGCGTGGAGAGGAGAGGACGAGCCTGGGGGGTCGCTCTGGCCACCTTCGCCTTCCTCATGCTTCTGTGGGCAACTGTAAACCTTCTATATCAAGCGGTGGCCCAGCGATCGGCATCTGCGAAGCATCGGCTGCGACGAGATGTGGGTCAGTGTTTTCTGGGCTGTACATAAGTAAACTGTGTTCACTTGACACTTGTGCACTCACTGTGCTGTCAGGTGGTTTAACCAGTGTGTAGGACAGTTCTGTGTAATGTGAATGTGGACTTCCTAAAATTGTGATTTAGGGATTATAGTATTTGTTTAAAAATTGAGTTTTCAGCAACTGAGTGAATAGTACTAATTTTGCTTATGCTGCCTAATTCTACATGAAGAATCGTTGCCATAGGTTTCTAATATGCCATAGTGGTGTTGTAATTTGGAAGTTACAGTTCCTGGTACAGTGATTTACAAAGTAAACGTCAGAAATATTTGCCAGTTTACATCAGGCACAATGCTGTTAACTTCTGAGATCCATAAATTATTATATCGTCTGTAATATGTATTACTAATTATTAGTGGTAATTAATAATATCAGTTTCTTACATAAATTTTTCAGTTTGCATGTTATAAATGGTTACTTACAGAGTAATGAATGTTCCAGAAAATGAAATAAATGTTTTAAAGTTGGATTTTGAAGAGGGGTGTTCAGTAGTGAATGTTGCTCATTATTTAAAATTGCAGGCATATCATATTTTTGTTTCTCTGTACCTGTTGTAAGTAGAGATTAATTACTGTTTTTGTAAATTCTCTCTCTGGTAGTATTCTAGTTTGATTTATGGTGTTAGTTCACTATAGCAATAATTCATTTAATTACACAGGTGTAGTTTAATGGTCATAACAATGAGCATCATCCTGGACCACATTAATTGGATGGTGATCACAGATTAAGAAATTCTTATTTCTGCACTGGAATTAAATTTATGAAATGTTCAAATGTATCCCCTTGTTAATGAAATATTTTCTTGCATAACATTTCTTCTAACCGCAAGATGAAGACTTTGGGGCTGATTCAGAGTTTTCACTTCCACCTTTTTTTAGGTGCAAGTGTAGACCTGAGCAATACCATGTAGAATTGCAAGGGGAGGCAGCTTTAAATTGTAAAACCAGAAATAAAATTAGGAGGTTAAGTTTCTTAGCTCAACTCTATTTTATAGAGTAAACATAAAGCTATGCAGTATTTTAGTTCTATGTGTAAATGTAATGCATTTTCCCTGCATGCAATGTTTTTTAAATTAATTAGCACCCCTTACTTTGAAAAATGGTTTAGCCGAGCTGTACACTTCCACCTAAAAAAGGTGTAAGTGCATCTCTGAATCAGCCCCTTTATCACTTCTTTCCTTTTTGACAAGTATATGTGATAGGTTTTGAATCAAACCTTTATGTATTAACAAGTACTGACAGTGGGCACTTTACAAGCAATATTGTCAATGTTCTCTTCATAATTCTATGTGAATTACTTTTTAAATTTCCCAGATGTAACTCTTACCTTTTACATGTAGGGGCTGATTCAGAGCTGCACTTAAACCTTTTTTTAGGTGCAATCGTAGGGGCAATACCATGTTGAACTGCAAGAGGAGGCAATTTTAAATAGTGAAACCAGAATTACAATTAAGATGTGAAGTTTCTTAGCTCTACTCTACTTTATAGATTGAATATAAAGCCAGGGCTGTTTCTAGGGGAGGGCAAGTTGTGCTATCGCACAGGGCGTGCCCCTAGGTGCCCAGCAGGGCAGCCCCCCCTATGGTTATCCTGCCCTCACACAGACGCTGGACGCTGAGACAGTGTTATTACGGGAGATAGAGTTGGTCCTACGGGGCTCCCATAGGAGGTTGTACACAATAGGGCCACAATGGTGGCTGGATACAGAAGGGGCAAAAAATAATAACTACAATAGGGGCACAAATAGAGGTTGGACAATGAAGGGGTACAAATGGAGGCTGGACACACATACAAGGGGATGGAAGTTAATGCCTGGATGCAGACTTTTTTTGGGGGGGAAGGGGGGACCTAATGTTTTCCCACCCTGGGCTCTGCTAGGTCTAGAAACGGCACTGCATAAAGCTATGCTGTATTTGAGTTCTATGTGCAAAAGTATAGTATTTTTCCTGCACAATGGTTTAGCTAAGCTGTACATTTGCACCTATTTTGCTTTTACTTACAAATTCTGAATACCTTTAAGAGGTATCCCTCCGGATCCTCTGGGGTTTTATATATTATAAGTTTTAATGTACATATGTTTTATACGTTTCCCTGGCCAAGTGATTTGATGCCAGTCAATTATTTAAATTTTTTGGATAATAAATCATGTGTTTAACTTTCCCTCTCTTCTGATTTCTGCATATGCACTTTACGGAGAGTTGAATAAGAAATACACACCATCGATCAACATATCCAGCCACTTATTTTGAGACTGTGATTATAGACTGTGGTATATATATTCTTTAGATTGCACACCTGATTTTATATTTAGATTTTATATTTTTCATATTTTTGACTTATATATTTTTTGATTTAGCAGTTTAGTAGTTACACAGCGCCGAATCGAGGGATCATATCGCATTTTATTTCACTAATTTCAGAGGGTGTAGGATCCTCTTCAATCCCTCGGCACGGCTGCAGTGATTTGAGCGCGACTGATCCTGTTATATTTATATTTTAAGTTCCAAAATCATGTTTATAATAATCAACAATTAATGTATTTTTGTCAATGTACAACAGTCTGAAATTGCACATTACATAAGGATTTTACTTATTCCCTTTTCATACTCTGCCCGATGCTTAAACCACTGTGTCATCGAATATATGTGGAACATTTGATCTTTAGGCTGGAGATTTGTTCTATTCAGAGAGCAGTCACACCTTAACACCTGTATAAAACCATTACCAAACCAACTACAAGGCTTTGCAGAATGATGAAAAATAATACTGCAGCATTTTATTGGAATGTTACTTATGCACAATTACCTTTTTATATTCATTTATCCATCTACCAATACTTACAGTGTTAAGAATAACAGCAATGTATATTACAATTTCCTCTGAAAGCAAAGTTATAAAGCGCCTAATAAAATTCTTCTGTCTATTACAATCTTATTAAGTATGTCCATAAAACCATAGTGGTTAGCATAAGCAAAAGAATGTATAGGGTATGCTTGTACGGTAAGGCAAGAATCATTTCTGTGGGGGTTTACACTGACAAATGATCTGGTATGTGATTGTATTGTATCCACAGAGAAGAGTGTTAAATCATTGCTGCTGTTAAGGAATATGTTTACAAATATTTCCAAGTTCATCCTCCCATAGCTGCTGCAGTGCTATTCTTTTAAATTTAATTAAGTTTATATTAAGAGTAGAGGTCAAATTCAAAGGCTTTTTGGATAATAGATGAAAGACCTGTGTATTATAGATATTGTTGTATTTGCAGGGAATTATGTTTGTATAGGAAAAATAGAAAGTCTTTTGGGTATGGCTTTGCATTTGAGACACAACTTGCAATATGATGTAATTCTTTACCTGAGCACACTAGGCCGCTATTTTTTTTACAAGGCATAAGAAAAGCCGTTTTGCGTCTCAATATGCATCAAATACTTTCCAAGCAATGTGTTTGTGGGACCTCTGAAAATATTCTTAACCCGTGGGCCCAGTCATATGACATATCTTATAGATATCAACACAATATAAAACCAAAAGATATAGTGAAACTGTATCTTTCTAGAAATATAACCTTGATTAGTAATATAATTATTTTTTATGTTTTGAGTTAATTTTATATTAATAAAGCTTTATAACAAATATATTTTAAATACCAAATAAAATAATTAATTCAAAACGGTACAATATTTTTACTATTGTAATATAAAATCTTGGTAATGAAGAATATTTCTATATAGTTTAGCGTCCACCTAGCAACCAGTTACACAAGTACTTATAAGTGTGTTCTATGCTCTATAATATGTTTATAAAAATAATGCATGATATATATATTTTTTTTTTGTAAGTTTGTTTTTGCATCCTCTTTTATTACCATTTTATTTGATATGTTCTAAATGGCTATTTGCGAAATTAAGTTCCATCTAACGATGGCTGATAATGGTGTGCTTAAGGAGGATGACGACAGTTTAGAGCATGTCCTGTGTGGCTCAAGTATCCGTAAATATGCAATGGATATATTTGACATTGGTGAGACTAGCAAAATGTCAGGGTGGAAAAGAGGGAAATCTCCCTTTCAGAGATGGGGTACACACTGTATTGTATTGATTTGTCCAGCTATACAACAATTTTGGGATGTAGTATTGCATTGCATAAAGAATACTGGTGTGCAAGTGTCCTTGGTCAACCCTGGTGTCTATTTGGGTTGGGTATTAAGTACTTTTTGGACATTTAAAGTAATAGCCTGATAATGGTGGCTTTTGTTTCTAATGATGGAGGTTTTGCCTCCTAGTTTCAGTGACAAATGATTTATGTATAAAGCTCAAAACTGTTCCCTTAAATGTGATAATTTGGGAAAAATTGATAGAATCTTCTTTTGCACCATGTCAGGATGCTGTAATTGATTGTGTGGTGTAAGAGTGGGTGTCGGTTTAACATGTTATAATTGATGGTTATGCTACAATTAATTATCAGCATTACATTTGCATTACATCTGTCATAGCGTTAAGCATATGCTTGTTCCACATATGTAATTTATGTTGTAAAACTCAATGTATGTTATTATGTTACTGTTCTGTATCTGTTATGTACCACTGTAATTATTGACCAATAACTGCAGATTGTGTGTATCACATGATCAGCAACAGCTCCTGATTTATGGATTTGAGTGAAAATAGATCCTTAACCTATCCCTAATATCAATATAAAATTCTTGAAGCATCCTGTTGGATGGCGGAAGGAATCAAAAGCAGAGATCCAATTAGAAGATGACTAGCCATTAAGGAACACAATTGTCATTCATTTGTTGATATAAAGTAATAAATATATCTATAAATGTGAAGGGGCTTCTCCATTACTCTAATAAAGTGTATACATCTGTCAAAATCTCTAGTGCAGATTCTAACATTTTAACTGAGCTGTTCTTGTTTTTGTCTTTCAGAAAATGAAACCCTCTGCATCTTTTCACCATCATCTGAGTTTCCTAAAGGATTTTTCACAGATCAGGAGAGAAGAGATGGAGGCATCATCATTCATTTTATCATCATATTGTACATGTTTCTTGCTGTGGCCATTATATGTGATGATTATTTCATCCCCTCCCTTGAAGTCATTAGTGAACGTAAGTGCTAGAGAACTTACATGAGGTATTCTCACCTGGAAGAAAACAAACATTCAGCTTTTTTTGGTGAAGGAGAGTATCTGACAGAGAGGGCCCGATTCAATTAGCTTTGAACCGGCGTTGTTGACGGTGTGAAGCTAATTCTGCGATTTTTTTTTATTAAGAATTTTTATGCGCACCCCATATGCGCAAGCTTTTTTCCGTCATCATGGCTAATTGTATCAGCCGTCAAGAGTCATTTTCCCTATACAAATACACTGTATATACTGCAACTGAGTATCTTTTGTATTCATACCCACTGCAAAGCTATGTGTGTCTCAATTACCTGAGGGATTACATTGGGAGTTTACATTAATAATCAGAAGGATTTTCTAAAACTGTAAAGAGCCAACAAACTGCATTGATTTGGTGGGAAGGTTTATAGGGCAGGTAAGGTTTCTCCAGCTCTCTTTTGAGTTTGTAAATCAAAGTACACAAAGCCACAAACACAGCTCACTATATGAGTGACATATTCAAATGTATATTACAATAAAAAAAATAATACAACAATTAAAATGTTCTCAAAGCTAACAGACAATACATGCAATATCAGTATATTTGATTATATGAACAGGACAGTGCTTTTTATATAGTTTTGATTGTTTCATATAGTGAGTTGATATGTGCACCTGGCATCGGTTGCGGTTACTGGTCCGAGTGGCCATATTTTGAACATAATACAGCTACCAGCAGAATGGTTGCTAATGATAAAAGTGCTATTAGGAACAGGTACCAATTTCTACCCGTTCCCAATAGCGAAACAGCTGCATTAGATGTGGTTAGGGTTTAAGTGGAAATTTAGGCTGTCAGCAATCGCCATTCAAAAGCCATACGATGGCCTTTAAAAAAAATAATAAATCCTACCCACAAATAACATCCGCTAGGCATATTACTGAACCTTATCCTAAGATCTGATTGTGCAGCATTTGGCTTTCCTACATCATCCCGTAAGAGTTATTGGGCCTGATCCAGACCTTGTTAAGTGCTTGAACTTAGTTACTCCTGGGCTAAACTATGTTGATTTCAGGGGGAGTCAAGCTAATTGTATTCTTTGTATACAGGGATATATCTTTGAATTGCTTACTGCACACAGATACTGACCAGCTTTACTATTACACTGTTATTTAGACTTGGGATAGGAAACATCACCTCTCAACTCTAATACTGTTTGCAACAGATGAAATATGACTCCCCTGCAATCAACATGGTTTAGCCCAGGAGTAACTAAGTTCATGCACTTAACTAGGTCTGGATCCAGCCCATTGTGCCATTACATAATGTTTGTAAGAGATAAATGGGAAGTCTCTATTTGGAAAATAGCGCTATTTTTAATAACAGTTAATGAATAAGTAAGTATGCCGATCCCTGCCGGTAGGGTAAGGATTAGGTTAAGATTTAGGTTAGGAGAAATACCATTCACCATGGAGACTTTGTTCTGGGGATGATCGATTGCTTCCGAGGCTGAAGCAATCACTTGGGAGCCAATTCAGAATGACATGGTATAAAACAGCTCGCGTACCGCCGATCTACACACGAGATAAACTAGTGTAAAAAAAACATGGAAAGAATAGGCCATAACACTAAACACCAAGAATGTGAGAAGCTTTATAGTGTGGGTTCACCTAGCCCAAGTGCCCAGTAGAGGCTAGTCTCGGTATTTATTGTACATCAATTGTAAATCTACAATTTACACACAAACTCACACAAATATACATGCAATAAATGGCAGCATGAGAATAAACTTGTGTATTATTAGTAACTGAACACTGATCTGATGTCTGTCTCTCTTCATGTTACAAGGTCTTGGTCTCTCGCAGGATATTGCAGGGGCCACTTTCATGGCTGTAGGAAGTTCAGCACCAGAACTTGTCACCACGTTTTTAGGTAATGTGATTATAAGTAATAATTTGCATTGAAAATAAAGAAGAAATATATTTTCCTTGTAGATAAAAAAACCTGTGAACCTCTGGAAATTCTCTTTCTTTGCTATTCTCTGTTTCCTAGCTGACATTGCTTTAGGACTTGGTGTCTCACCCCTTTACTCTGCAGGTGCTATGTGTTCTGTAAATCTAGTATAAACCCCTTTTACATTGTTACAGGTGTATTTGTTACCAAGGGGGATATTGGAGTGAGCACGATTGTTGGTTCAGCTGTATACAATCTCCTTGGGATTTGTGCTGCTTGTTGCCTATTATCATCTGCGGTATAGTATCTTACACAACTTTCTGCAAAATTTAATGTTTTCCTTTAAATTTACAGATATGGATTATTTAACGCTAACAGCTTTTAATTTATTAGTAATAAAACTGCAATTTCTTAAGTATTTTTTATTTATTTATAATGTCAATTGACAGTTTTGCTTTGCAACAGGCCTGGCCAACCTGTGGCTCTCCAGGTGTTGTGAAACTACGAGTCCCAGCATGCTCTGACTGTTTAGGCATAGCTGAGAAAGCATGCTGGGACTGAGTTTCAGAAAGCCACAGGTTTGCCAGGCCTACTTTAGAACCATGTGTTTACATTAGAAGTAATAAGATTTGGTTTTGTTCATGTAGCTTAGGGCCTTGTAGGCAATGCAAGTGATAGAGTTTCTGAGGGTCCCTGAATTCCTTGAGATGCATTATCTAGATCTATAGCTCTCTATATATTAGTGCTATGAATTTATAATGTTAATATAGTACAGAAAGAATTTTATCAGTGTAACAGTAAATGATATAAGGGATATTCATCAAATTCTCCCCTTACTATATTTCTGTAATCTGTTTACAATGATTCACATTTAATATTTTATCATTCTATTTCTATTTTTAATAGGCTTTATATATCTCTTTATGCACTATTTTTCTTGAATTTTTAAATATTTTGCCATTTTTGTTGCAAAATTATGTTAATTTTAATAAATAAATAAAAATATTTAATACGTATATATTACATAGGAAGCAATCTCACCATTTACACTGACTTTCTTTAACCCTTACTGTCTTTCATTGCCCCTGTCTCTCCTCAACCCCCATATTCTCTCCCTTTGTCTCTTTCATGCCCCATTGTCAACTCCCTCTGTTTTTCTAATCCCAATCTCTCACCCTGCTCTCTCTTCCTCTGTCTCTACATCCCACTCAGTTTCTCTCAATACCCTATCCCCCATACTTTTTTTCTTTCACTTACATTTTTCCTGTGTCTTCCTCTCCCAGTGGGTCCACAGTGCTGACTCCACTATAAGCACAATACTTCTTTAAAGGTCATGTGACACACAAGTATTGCACTGTTCATAGTAGCTGTAGAATGTAGTCAGCAGATGTAGGGACACTTTCCCCTTCCACTTACGTACAAGAATGCTGCATCCCACCTCACCATTGGAAACACTTCCAGTACAGAAGTCTGGATCCAAAGGCTATAGATCCATACTGGAAGTGCGTAGAATACATGGTCACAAAATGCAGACGATTTTCAATCTTTGCTATTGAAAATGTCCCTTTTATGGAAGTCTGGTTGGAAATGTTTAATTAAGGCAACCTTAGGTAGGTCAGAAAAGGATAACCTGATGTATTGCATAAATAATCTATGGCAAACCCCTTATAAAAAAAACTCAACTTTTTTTAAAGTAGAGTATACACTAATTAGCCAAAGCATTAAAGCCACATGACTAAGAATGTGTCTCCCTTGTGCCACCAAAACAGCTTTGCACCATCAAGTCATGAACTCCACAAGACCTCTGAAGGTGTCCTGTTGTATCTGGCACTAAGGTGTTAGCAGCAGATCCTTTAAGTCCTGTAAATTGCTAGGTGGGGCCTCCATAGCTCAGTCTTGTTTTTCCAGGACATCCCACAAATGTTCAGTTTGATAGAGAATTTGGAGGGTGATTTGGAGGCCAAGTCAACAATTTGAACTCTTTGTCATGATCCTCAAACCTTAACTGAACAGTTTTTGAAGTGTGGCAGACCGCATTATCCTACTGAAATAGGCCACTGCCAACAGAGAATACCGATGTCATGAAACTGTTTACTTGGCCTGCAACAATGTTTAGATAGCTGGTATGTTTAAAAATAATATCAACATGAATGCTTGGACCCCAGGTGTCTCAGCAGAACACTGACCATTGCATTGTACTGCCTTCATGACTTGTGCTCTTCTCATAGTGCATCCTGGTGCTATCTTTTCCCCAGGTAAACTATGTGCACACACCTGGCTGTCCACATGATGTTGATGAAAATGTGTTTTTATCAGACCAGGCCACATTCTTCCATTGTCCAATTCTGATTCTCCTAACCATTGTAGGTGCTTTCGTCAGTGTTTGATGGTTAGCTTGGGCATGCAAGCAGCATATGCAGCAAGCTGTCATGTGCTGTTCTAATACAGTTCTATCATGGCCATCATTAACTTTTGCAGCAATTTGTATTACAAATTTCCCTGCTTCAAACAGATCAAATTTAAGAAATGACTGGTTATTTGCTGCCTAATATATCCCATTGACAGTTACAATTGTAACAATATAATCTGTGTTAATCATGTAACCTGTCAATGGTTTTGATGTTTTGTTTAACTTGATGTAGTGTTTGCTTCTCCTATATTTTTACCAACATCACACATGCCTCTCGTCCTTCTCTTGTTCCTTTCTTTTTATTTTTCTTGTTTATTTTATTAAAGGTATCAAGGCTGTCCTGTTGGCCCTTGTTTCGTGACTGCGTTGCTTATACAGTGAGCATAATAGCAGTAATTGTCATAACATTTGACAATAAAATTTACTGGTAGGTGGTTTTTTTTTACTTTTTCGTTGTTAATATAATACAATGCTTGGATATATTTCTGTGTAAATGTAGAGACTGAGATATATAGATACACAAATTGTGTTGAATAAATTACCACTTCAGATAGAAAGCTGTGTTTTGATACTATACTGGGCTTGCCACATCACGCCAAAATTAGAAAAGCGATTAGAGAGAAAACACAATAAGTATTGAAATAAATGTAAGGTGACAAATGTGGCCACATATAGGAATATGGCTGACAACACCCTCAAACCATGTGGCCATTACTGGAGCAGAAGTGAAACATGCTGCATATACAATATACATCATACAATATACATCAATTTTCAATCACTTTTTTTCCTCTGCTACAGGTATGAATCTGCTTCATTGATCTTGGTATATGGGCTTTACATTGCAATGTTGTGCTTTGACATTAAAATTAATCAATACCTAGCAAAGAAGTTAAGTCCTTGCTGCACGTGTCTTGCTGAAGCGTTAGAGGAGAACACTGAGCAGCAGCTGTTACTTGGATGGAAAGAAGAGAGTATGAGTGTGGTTCGCCATCACTCTCGATCAGACAGTGGCATCTTTCAGGAAGGCTCTGATTATTCTCAGCTCTCTCTCAGCTTGCATGGGCTAAATGAAATATCTGAAGGTCTGTAAGATTTTTTTTATATTTGTTTAAAAACTGTAAAGTTCAAAAGTAATAGTAATAAATGAGAGCTCTCAAGAGTTCTTAAAGATTACAGTGAAAGGTTCCAGAGCAGGTGCAGGCAACCTTTGGCCCTCTAGGTGTTGTGAATCTACAAATCCCAGCATACTGCAACAGCATAGACATAGATGATACTTGGAAAAGCTTGATTGGACTTGAACACCTGAAGTGCCACAGGTTGCCTGTGCACGGTCTAGAGTAATACATTTAAAGATTTTGAGGTCTGGTCCTGTAATTATAAAAATATACCATCCCCTCTTTTGCTACTGTAGTGTTCCTGTAATTAACCTTGTCCTTATACTTTCATTTGTGTGGGTGATACATGATGTACACATTGCTACAACATTGTCCCCCTCTGTACAGAACTGTGGCAGAGTAAGGACATTATAAAACTGGTGATGAAGCAGCCATTTTTGAGTTACATGCTCCAATTAGCTTTTTCTTCTTACCAAAGTTATGCTTGCACATTTTTCTGGGGAGATGCTGCTGTGCATCACATTCCACCTTTCTGACAGTAGTCTCTTCCTAGCTGTTGTGCAACAATACATATCTGTTCTAAATACAGTAATATATAGAATAATTCTCTGAAATAAATAGAATAAAAATGTTTTTATGTTGGCAATCATTAGAGGTTGCCGTCTGCAGTGTTTGATGGAAATCAGGATTGTTAAAGGTATCATTTTCTGAAATATTAATTTTCTCCAACTGAAGATGAATTGTGTATTCCAAATGTTTTCTCAGTTCTCACAAGCATCCTAATAGAACTAACAATTGTTATTGTTGTTACATTTTTTTTTTTTATGTTACTGACAGGTCTCAACATTTGGTTTTAAAATAGCTTTTTAGATGATATAGCAGTAAATCTGGGTACACACCTATGCAAATTATACATGAGATGCAATGGCTTTGACAGATTTTTGCAAGTCTCAATGAACCTATAAAGCCATAAACCAGACTGCACCTGCATACATATCCTCACTTGTCTCAAGATACATCCCAGCTCATTCTCCCAGATCATCAGATTTACAACTCACTTCTGCAATTCATAAATGCTCTGATTCCCGGTTACAGGACTTTTCCCGGGCTTTATTTACCATATTAACAACCGCTTTAATTTCCACTTTTCCTGTCTATCACATGATTAACACAAACCCGCACACTCTCTCTTTAGATGCTGAAATTCCCTCAGCTCCGCTACTAACACTACTGTGTTTCGTGTTACTCCATCATACTGAGCACTTTTACCATATAAACTGGCTTGTCTATTGTGTGATATAGAGCACTTGTTCTTATATATCAAACCCACTGTCTTCTAGACTGTAAGCTTGTGAGCAGGGCCCTCTTAGCCACTCAGTCTGTTTGGGGTGTGGGTCCCCACTAAGAAACTATTTCAATAGGCCCATTTTCTCCCAGCCAGTTTCGAACTGGCTGGGATATCGAACATGGTGCTCTGAAAGGTAGGCTCCCCTTCTATGGCCCTAACCCCCCCCCTTTCTTAACACTAAAGGTCCCCAGAGACAAACTTTTGATTAATAAAAATCTAAAGATTGAGGGAGTTTACACAATCCTGAAAGATTGTTCCAAATGGTCTGGAATCGTGTTTGTCCCAAAAAATAGCATAGTTGTGTATCCATCATTATTATTGCCACCTTTTAACAAATGACGACACCTTCCTCATATTCCTTCTGTTAGCTTTATTGTCTTATCAAATTAGTGCAGAACCTGACACAGTTCACTGTTCAATTTTTTATTTTTAAACTCGTTAGCTAAGAAAAGGTGTCGATTTTACACTGTTTTATTATATAAATTGTTAATGCTGTCTTTGTCTTGTGTGTGTGTGTGTGTCTTTTCTGTCTTTTATAGCAGATTCTCCAAGTGTTTTCACAATGCCTGATAATGATTTCAAAAGAATTCTCTGGGTTCTGTCGCTGCCAATAATTACTTTGCTGTTCTTGACTGTGCCTGACTGCAGAAGAAAGTTTTGGAAGAAGTGGTTCATATTGACCTTTGTTATGTCAGCCATTTGGATTTCTGGCGTTACCTACATTCTTGTTTGGATGGTGACCATAGTAGGTAAGTGAATTTGGTTAATTAAATAAAATTGCTGTGACAAAAAAGCAAAAAAAATAGCAATCTACTAATTAAGCTCTCTGTATAAATATATTGAGTCTTACATTTTAAAAAATTATGAACTCCTAAAAAAAAATGTAATCATATGAATATTGTCAAAATGATAACTTTTTACTTTTTTTTTACCCCTTTGAGTTCTCTCATAGGGGAACGCAGCCAATGACTGAGGGAAAGTGTAGCAAGTGCTAGTTAAGGTAACATGTGGGCTTATCAAGCTTTTATCTTTGAATTAGCATTTGTGCATTTTGCAATAAAATTATTGTATATGCATTAAATCTATGTTTAACTAGGGTTGGTACAGTATACTGTATTCTACCACAGAAGCAGCAGATTATGGTTTATGAAAGCTCATTTATGGCCTATCAGAAATTGTTTAAGCACAGCATTTAATAAGTTTATCCCATCATAGCCAACCCGTTGTTCTGTACACATATTTGGGGCTAAGCCACGTATGGCATTCTTTGCCAACCTAGATGTAGTATCCTATACAAATGGTAATGTTCTTTCCATATTTCTTATGTAAATACAATTTAACATGGTGCAATTTTCCACCTGATTTCCTATTATTTTCAAATTTATAGGGTTACATTTACTAAACTACGGAAAAGGAAACATTAAGATATTGCCCATAGCAATCAGTAAGGTTCTAGCTGACTCTCCCTAGTATGCAATAGAACAGTGAGCTATAATCTCTCCAGTTTTCCTTATCCAGTTAGTAAATCTAGCCTTTAATCTGGTCCTAAATTATTTGCATAGTGAGTGGTACTAAATTTAGATTATATCCGCTAGTTTAAATTGCAATAGTGCTTAACTGTACTACTTTACTTTGATAACCTTCACAACAATCCTTATTGCACTCCTTTATTGTTTACATACATCACTATTGGTTCAGGAAACCAGGTTGACAGATTGTTACATTATTTTTTTCATCTGCACAGTGCATGACTAAAGTATATTTGTAAATTCAGCATGAATGTACAGGTGATAAAACTGACCTCCACTTCCCAAAGGAACACTAGGCAAAGAAACTGCTAAATATTTTCTTTTCTGTCAGAAGATAGTGAATTTTATTAGAGTTTGATCAGATCAGACATACATCCGGATAAAGCAGAATAGTTTAGTGCCCTAGTAAGACACACAAGACATATTAACGATTTAGGGGAGGATCGAAACATGACAGCCTTAATTCAGACTTCTGGTATATGCTTTTATTGCTTATATAACTGATGTCTTTGGGGGAAGAGAGTTTCATGTGGACAATGATCACAATTAACGGAATACTGCCAAGAAGCACATAGCTAAAATTCTTTAATATCCCGTCTTACATTCTTGGCCCACAGATTATAGTCATGTGACATTTAAAGGTTCATGATCAAAAATGGTTTATCACATGCTTTAGAATGTGAACTTGGGTAGTATGGCCTTGGGATAGATATGATAATACTCCAATCATGGCAAATATTCAAATGTAAACCACAATTTATTGCTTTAGGAAGCAACTTTACATTAGCATTGAAAAAAAGTGTTGGTTTTTTTTTCAAACTGCCAACATTTTAGGAATCTTTGTAACCGTAATCTGTAACCATTACTATCCATGAAAACGTGGGGCTTAGTTAACTGCATCCATAGTAACAGAAAACTGGGATTCAAAAAAATCTACATCTAAAAAGTTTTAATCGGTGATTTTGGGATGACAATTATAGAACGGTTATTGTGATGTATAATGATGTAATCTTTTTTTTTTTTCCTGCTCAATCCTGTTTATGCGATGGGCAAAGTAATATATCAGTTTGTTTTATGCCTTTCACATTGGTATTATTATATAGTATAGAGTATTGATGTTTTTTTTATTTTTATAAGCTGTACACCTTGCCTCTGTCTGTACGTTGAGATTTCTCCATGAGGAAGGCAGAGTCTCTTTGCAGGAAAGCATGCGTGACGTTCTTCACAAATTTTAGGACGGTTTCTTTATCAAGCTAATATTGTGTGTAGTTTTGCCTAAAACTTTGTTTTTATGGATTTTCCACTATTCTTCAAGGATTTGATTCTAAGGCTGATCATGTTGGGATCTGAAAGTAGATCACTGTTGTAACTACACATCTGGTGCGCTTGAGAAACCGCTCCCCTAGGCAGCAGGACCCTGCTTTAAAACTTTGATCCATTCACAATTACAACAGCAATGGAGCAGAAGTCTGAATTGGATGGCCTTAAGAATCTTACTTTACATGAAAAAAAAAAAATAACCTCTCCCCCTTGCAACCCGCCCCCAGCAGAAGCACCTAAGGTCAGCAGTCTGGGGCAGGATCATTGTGTTCTGATTGCGGTGTTAGGATGCATACACCTGCAAAAGTCATTTTCTGAACACTAAAAAGACATTTATAATTTAGGATAGTATCCATTAACCTATGGGCTTTTCTCAAACATATTCTACAATACACTTGGAAAGGAACACTAATAGATGGTTTGAAAAGTAATCCTTGATCTATTTGCAAGAATTTCTCAATGACAATTGTTCAAAAACTTGGGATGAACCATGGCACCTTCTAATGTTCTCAGCGCAGTTCCTTTAATGTATATCTCTGTTTTACAACACCACTTACCCCAGATTTGAACTATGCCTTTAGTAGAGTGTTTATTATGGACATAACACTTCAGTTCTGTTCAAAACTAAAAATTCTGCATTCATTCAGACCGCTACATATGCTCTCCTTTAGAGCAAAGGGCTAGAATCCAGACTTAAGGAGCTTGAAATTGAGAGGAAAGTTTTTCCTGTTCTAAACCATATTGATCGCAGGGGAGTCATATTTCATCTGTTGTGAATAGTATTGGAGATGAGGTGATGTTACTTATACCATTAATAAATAATAGTCTAATTAGTAAAGCTGGTCAGTATCTGTGTGTAGTAAGCAATTCAAAGATGTATTCCTGCATGCAAAGCATACAATTAACTTGACTCCCCCTGAAATCAACATAGTTTTACCCAGGTGTAACCTTCCTCTCTTAATTACAAACTCCTTCCTAAGTCTGGATCCAGCCCATAGTCCTTATTTAGCACTAGATAAAAAGATCTGTCACTTATATCTGTCATTGCTGTGGTCAATAACAGGAATGAAATATGTCCAAATATTAACTAAAAATACATTTTGTAATTTTTGAAAGCAATGTTACAATGAGTTATTAATTGCAGGTGAAACTTTCAACATCCCAGACACTGTGATGGGACTAACGTTACTAGCTGCAGGAACAAGTATACCAGACACTGTTGCAAGTGTGATTGTGGCAAGAGAAGGTAAGGATTAAGTATGGTTTTTTTCCCCGAATTTTAACTACAATTTAGTTAGCTGTAAAGAACAAAACCTGTACTGTTTCTAGCCATATCAATTTTAAAAGTACAAAACTGTGCATGCCAACTTACATCACTAAAGCTTCTGTTTTAACATGTAACATTACTTGTAAGGGACTTGACAGGACAAAAGCTGTCAATTTGCACTAAAATTGGAACTGAGGCTTATGAACAAGCAAGTCAGACTTTACAGATACTTTAATTAGTTCATTTAAACCTAAAACAAGGGAAGGAGGGAGTCTACACATATTGCAATTACATTTTCTGTCTCTCGGAGCTTTAGTTCTAGGTGTGCAGAAGCTGTGTATTACTATCCACACTTGCATATGAAACTTTGCATTATAGGTTGATGTGTCCAGGATGCTGTCTCCGTTTTTAATGGTAGTGGAATACATTTTATTTATATATATAAAAAATTGCTAATATGCATATTAAGCACACTGCCAGAGATGACAAACATTTCATAGCCCCGTTAGACAAATTGTTAGTTACAGTAGGGAATTTGCATAAATTACTTCACATAACTTGTGCACAAGCTTTGTTGTCACTATTAATGTTGGCTCTATTTAATTTCATACAGGAAAGGGAGACATGGCCATGTCCAACATAGTCGGGTCAAATGTGTTTGACATGCTTTGTTTGGGAATTCCTTGGTTCATAAAGACAGTCTTTGTAGACCGGTCATCCCCTGTGGAAGTGAACAGCACCGGATTAACCTATACCACCATCTCTCTTCTTTTCTCAGTCATATTTATCTTTATAGCAGTTCATGTAAATGGTTGGAAGCTTAATAAGAAGCTGGGTGTGATTTGCTTACTGATGTACCTTGTTTTTGTCACACTATCCATTTTGTATGAGTTGGGAATTATAGGAAATATGACAATTCGTTTCTGTGGAGACTAATAAATGACTTAAAAAAAGCAATCCTGGGACTGCATGCTTTTCATTTCACATGGACAGCCAAGCTCAGATACTACGTGCTAATATACTACACAATAAAATGAATTTACATCAGGGCAATCACCAAAAATCCAGGACTTGCTCAGATTGTTGGAAAATATTTTCCTTGCCGGTTGTTATTGTAGACAGTCAAGTATTGTGTTGGTATTACACATTACAACTGAGTTGTTTAGTATGCCTTACTAATGTTTTAATATTTTGTAGAAATGACATTTGCCTTACTTTTAATAAACATTTTTACCACTAAGCATGCATCATCAGGGGTTAAAGAAACCTCATATTACATGTATCAAACTGTTACGCTATAGTGGTAAACAGCTGCAATGCATTTAAAGGGTTAGAGCTAAATGTATTAATTCACCACTCATCCAACAGTATCTAGATTTTGTTTAGAAAAAATAAATAAAAATGCAATAGCTCTGCTATCCACTTCAGGTAAGTTTTAGTTTAGCACTCGTATTAATAGAGAAAGCTCTGGTAACCCAGAGGTCATTGCTATAGAGAATACTAATCTTTGTTGTACTGAGCCACTTTAGCAAGTAAAATTATGGAACTGCAACAACTTGTAATAATTCTAGGTGAATTAAGATAAGATCAACTGACATTCAGCCAGACTAAACTTGCATGTATGGAACTTCAGATTCAGCCAGTATCATACTTTTTACTAAGAACGCCCACATTTTAAAATAAATAAAAAATAAAACATGTTTGTGTTTTACTTGTAACACAATGGCCATTTTAGAATTTTGAACTAAAAAAAAAAAAAAAAAAATCAAAACAATTAACATTTACCAGTTTCACACAACCATTCACCAGTTTATTTGGTTACTTTGAGGATTTTAATTGAGCTGCACAAGTCAAAATTATTTTCAGAACAAAACTACAGCATTAAACCCCTCAATGCAGACTTTCAGAGTAGCTGTGAGAAATAGGTTTTATTAAAAACAGTAAGTCAATTCATTTAAACTGAATGACTAGAGACATGGTGTTTAAAAACTGAACTTCATATATAACCAAAAAAGAAATACATTAAACACCACACTATTAAAGACTTGCAAATAAACGCCAGCCTTTATCACAATTCACCGTTACTAAAATGTATTTACCAAAAGACTGAACAAATGTGGGAATGTCACTAGACAGAATAAGGAATTATGCATTGCGATCTAAGCGGACATCAATTTCTCTGCCATTGATTTTTATTCCATTCATTAATCTGCAAGCCTTCTCTGCTGTCTCCGGGGAGTCAAACCTCACGGTTCCACAGCCTTTAGATTTGCCATTCTCCATCTTTATCTCAGCAAACATTACACGACCTGCAGAAAAATAAAGTTAGGCAAGTTTGTAACAAGGCTAGAAATTTAAGGCAGAGAGCTGCTTAATATTAAAATAAGTTAAGGACCACAAATGCAGCCTTTACTTTTAATATTAGGAGTATATAAACAAAATCTAGTTATAAAGAAAGATCAGAATCATTGAAGATTAGCAGCAACACTGAAAATAGAATATAATTTGACTGTCAGACGAAGCAGTAAATAAAAAAAACTAAAAAAACAAATGGTGATTGTTAACAAGCAAGATTAGAGCAGTAGCAAACAGAGGTGCAGTGTGTAATATATGAGGACATCAAAATAACAGGACGGAATAACAGAATCTAAGATCCACATGGAGTGTGTATGCTGGGAGTATGTACCAAACCAGGACTGAAGCTCAAGTTAACTCCTAATTCAGAGGCAGAAAGTTATGGCTAAACAAAGTGAAAGTTAAAATAAAGATGGTAATATAAAAAAATCTTCATAGAAATCTTTACCAGCACCCCATTTTCCATGTTTGGACACCTTTACAAGAAAGCTCCATAACACATTCTGGCTTTGAATCTTAACGTAATAGGAATGAGTCTATCTCACTGCTGATGGTCCCTAACATTCAATCAACAATTGATACGTAGAAGAAATGAAAGGTTGAAACAGAAAACAGTTTCTTTCTCAGTCATATCAAACAAAAGTGTTAAAAGCTGTCACTTACCACACTGACTAAATTTTTCTTTCAATTTTTGCCAGGTTAGGTCAAAAGGGAGCTAAACATAAAACAAAAACAAAGTTAAAAAAAAAAAAGAAAAAAAAAGCCCAAAGTAATTTTAAATAGTCAAATAATGCAATCATTGAATGCTTACATTTCTAGCAAAAATTTGACACCCTTTATTTCCACGGTCTCTTAATCCACTTCCTAACTGAGAAGAACCAAAGCCTCCACCAAATCCTCGGTCCATGTCCATCGTTCTATCCAAACCACCTCCAATGCGATCAAAACTGGAACTCATTCTGTCCATACCGCCAAGGCCCATACTCATGCTATTCACAGCACTCATTCCAGAGCCTAAAACAGAGAAAATAAATAAAATATATGGCCAAACACAACGCTACAATACTTTGCTAAACAAACCTGTTGAACTTACTCATGCCAGATCCTAAAGGACCAAGTGAAGAAGAGCCCATGCCACCAAAACTTCCAACCATGGCACTACCTAGAAGAAAAAAAAAAAAATGTATTAGTTAACGTGAATAGCACCAGAGGGTGGTCCTCTATTTAACAATGTTCATGTATTGGCTTACTCATTCCTCCAAATGACTCTCCAAAGCCACGGCTTAAACCAATGTCGCTACGAGGGAAGTCTCTGTCCATGCTGCTTCCCATTCCTCCCCTGTACATGTCTAAATACAAGGACAGTCTGAATGAAAAGTGTGTTGTGAGCACATAAGTATAAGTAGTTTAAGGTCTCTGGCCAGCTTACCTCCCATGCTGCTTGCCATGCTGCCCATGCCCGGCATGCTGCTTGACATGCTTCCACTAATGCCAGAGCCTAAACTGCCTCTGAAGTCATCCACACCACCCATTCCTACATAAAGGAAAATGTTCAGCAAACAAAAAAAAACACAAATCACAAGAAATGTGGGGTCTATGTATGAAGTTAAATGTGCACTTAAAGGCGGGAACATTTAACATGTTTATTACTATAAAATTGCTAGCAACTATATATATTATATATGTTTAATTGTATAGGTAATCAATGTTAACCACAAGGCAGCAGATGTGGCAATGTTTTAGTCATCACGTGGTGTAATTATATAGCTTTATGCATAGACCCCATCATACCTGTCATTCGGCTCACTCCACTAAATCCTGACATGTTACTTATGCCATCCATGCCACCAAATCCACTTGTTCCTGTGGGGGGGAAAAAAACAAACAAAAAAAAACATTGTTGAATCTTCAATTTAAAACAACGGAATCACTTAGACAGGTGTCACTATAAAACATCCTTACCTCCCATTCTACTCATTCCACCAAAACCAGGGCCATCCATACCTTAAAGAGAAAAGAATGTATATTAACCCTCTCACCACCCCATCTCATGAACTGTAAAGCACTATGTAATCTGATGGCACTATGGAAAAACCTGTACATAAAGTAAACATTCCAAATCTTTCCTGTCCCTGCAAGTTGTTAATTGAATCTTGGTTTGTAATGTTTCATTCTCATACTTGCCTGATGGACCCATGTTGCCCATTCCACTACCCATTCCTATCTGTGTTGCATTGATAGGCTGTCCACCTGGTCCAAGTCCCATTCCAATGCCGCCGAGGCCCCCTATAATGATAAAAATGGGTAGTTCATTATAGCACATTCTAAAGGAAAACATTGTGCAAGCAACTCCACAAACACCAGCTTTCATCATAGTGTAAACATTCGTATTCTGTGCAACAAAGCAACATGACTAAGCCTGAACTTTGTCTAGACAAGTGAAATGGTATACATAGTGCTTGCAGCAAGGACAAGCGACTGGAGTAGTTATTTTAGGATATCTTAACTTTTCAATATATTTAACTGGAGTGAAATCTAAACACACCGATATCAAGAATTATTGATTAAATTTAGAGTTAAATTTAGAATGCTGGAAGTAGTTTTAGCTAAAAAAGGGACC
This sequence comes from Limnodynastes dumerilii, assembly GCA_011038615.1. Lineage (NCBI taxonomy): Eukaryota > Metazoa > Chordata > Amphibia > Anura > Limnodynastidae > Limnodynastes > Limnodynastes dumerilii. The sequence continues at coordinate 15,079 of WWET01003981.1, read as the reverse complement.
ACCCACAAAACAAAGGTCTTAATTTATATATCGCCCCTATCTGTCTAACTTACGTGGTAGTTGAGGTGCCTTTTCCACAGCATGGAAATCATCTGGTGGAATAGATTTATCATCCTAGTACAAAATAGAATGACCAAAAATCATTCATTTGGAAAAAGCAGTATAATTCTGTGCAAAAACTTTTCTTTAGCTAGAGTTTGTCACTAACCATTTTTACATGCATGGGACGGTCAAACAGAAATTGCCCATTGAACATCGCTAGAAGAAAAAGCATTAAGGAAGACATTTTGCAATGAGAATGAAGCTAGATTTATAGAGAAAGACCAGTAGCATCCAAGCTAATATGAACAGAAGTTAAGCTAAATAAAGTCTATATTACCCAGGCATAAATAAGGACATACTCACCATTGTGGTCTCTATGACTAAATCTCATCTGCACTAAATAAGTTTGCTTATTTTAAGTGATTTTTTAATTTTTAGTAGTATGACATACCAAGTTTACATTCCAGTTTAATCTTATACACACTGTGGGATTAAATTAGCCTTTCAATGTCCACTTCTAAAACTAATCTCCAGTTACTTTAGTTTCTCAAAGGATACATATTGCTTGTACTGCTTCAATAGCTTGCTCAAACGTGACAGTCCCCATCCCCCGACTTTTTCCATCTTTGTCTTCCTTAATATCGGCTCGTTTCACATTTCCAGCAATGCTGAAGACTTCCTTAAGTTTTTTCCAACCAACTTTAAAGTCAAGCTACAAACAGAAGGACATTTCCATTAGTATATTGTTTGTTTTATATCCACTTGTGCCATTAACAATATTGACAATGCTGTTTAAACTTACTCTTCTACAATGGCCCTAACAGAAGTGTTGGGAAAAAGGGATCACAAAAGGCACATGCAATAGTACTCAAACGAAAGTAATTCCTAGTAACAAACATCACATTTGGTTTGATATAAAGACATAGGGATTTCAGAGTTCACCATTTGAGATTATTGCTTAAAACCCCATAAGCTGTAAAAACAGTTAACCACAAACAGTACTGCGATACACCAACTTACAACTATGTTAAATAGAGGCCAACATGCTTTAAAACTTACATTTGCAACAAAGACGGTGGTTCCAAGTCTTCCAGCTCTTAATGCGCTGATAATCTCAGGAGGGATGTTAGGATTATTAACAATTGAAGGTGGTAGATTCATTATTCCAGGACCCATGTCTGTGTTATGACCCCCAGGGAACGGGCCACCAGTACGCTGCAGAACTCTTCGTGCATGCTCTCCATCGGGATCCTTCAAAATAACAATCAATGAAACATGTAAGACTCCTTGAAAACTGGTTACAATTGCTAATATAGACTAATAGGCTAAAAGAGGCAAGGGAAACCTTGTTCTAGTAGTGCCCTTTGGATGAACAGATAAAAGGATAGTTTAGCACTAGAATCACAGCGCACGCTTCTGCACAAGACCCTTTGCTTACAGAAATAAGACTGAATTTTCCCTTTCACTCCATATACATTATAACACTGCCTAATAAAAACAAGCCCCGTGTGCTGCATTAGATTACTATAGAACAGGCCACACACACTTCAAAAATTATTCTTACAAATAAGGAAAGGATGGGTGTAACTAATAAAATAAGTGTTTGCATTTGTTTATTGTTATCCAGATTTCTTTGTTGATCAATAGCAAAAACTTATGATAGTGAAAATAAAATGTATCATAACTAATGCAGGAGATTATACATTCCTTGTTAGTTTAGAAAAATAATAATTTTAAACTACTTAAAAACATTCCCTTCTAGAAACTTCCACTAAACCACAGACCAAACAAACTAATCACTTCAAGAAGCATTTTAGACATTATATTAAAAAATGATTAGCAGAAGTTCTTACCGCTTTGATGTTTAAAGGTCTTCCATTTAAATCATGCTTATTCATAACTTCTAAAGCTTTAGTTACAAACTCCATATCTTTAAACTCCACAACACTGTAAGAGAAGGGTAAAGGTAAGCGATGTAATCATTAAAAAAAATAATAATAATAATATTTAAAAAAATAAAAGGATAGACTTTTAGACATTATATTAAAAAATGATTAGCAGAAGTTCTTACCGCTTTGATGTTTAAAGGTCTTCCATTTAAATCATGCTTATTCATAACTTCTAAAGCTTTAGTTACAAACTCCATATCTTTAAACTCCACAACACTGTAAGAGAAGGGTAAAGGTAAGCGATGTAATCATTAAAAAAAAATAATAATAATAATAATATTTAAAAAAATAAAAATAAGGATAGACTTACCCACACCCCTACATCCAAAAGGTCACATGAAAAAAAAATAAAATAAAAAAAAGAAATAAGACAATTAGTAAATCATAACGTTAAAGTGTGACAGTAACAAGGAAAAGGAATTTAAATGAAGCTGCATTTTTACTTTAGCTTATTTGTAATTTAAGATAGATACATTGTTTAAAATTTAATTTAAGCAAACATTAAAAATTATGTACATTTTTTTTTATTCATGTTAAAAATAAATAAATCAGGACTTTAGAAGGACAAAATTTTTTTTTTTTTTTAAATTCTCCACACATTAGTGGTAAATACTGTTAAGTTCAAAATAAGTAAACCTGGGATACAAATAGAGTCTTCCTTCACCATACCGAATGACTCATTTTTATCATTCGATAAATGTAAGCCTTATCCAGTTTCAATTAAAAGTCTATCCCAATGGTTCAAAACGTTCACAGCACTGACAGTGAAGCAGCCCTGCAAGCCACAACAGTGATTTCAAAAAAATATATTCGAGACAAATTCAGTACAATCCCAGTAATACTGTCAGAATTGCCAGTGAATTTTAGCAAACAAGTTAAAAAAGACCAGTATTCAGAACCTTACAGACGTCTGCATTGAGCTTTTAGCAGAAACGTACAAGAATTGAGCAAGCAAGTTTTTGAAAGGGACTACCTGCGTTTCCATTGTTTACAACCTTATGTAATTTGGTTGAAGAGTAGCAGACTGAGCCTTAGAACATACATACTGCAGTACAGTATAAGAAAATGAAACTTACTTTCCAAAATACAGTTTTACAGAGAACTGCTGAGGGACTTTACACCTCAAACAGCTGGTTGCCCACGGCACTTACCCTTGATTTTCCTTCAGCATCCTTAAAGAGCTCCACGTATGTAACCTCACCAACTACATAAGACATACAAAGGGAAAATACCAAGAGACAAAGCATTTAACACCGGTAACTTTCTTGACTGTGCCCTGTGCACAGCTCTACAAAACAAATGGCCTATTATTCACCAACAATCAAACACAGAACCAACATACCAATGGCTACAGCATTTTAGCTAGTTTTCAGAATTTTAAAGCAGCAAGAGATACAAACTACCAAATTTTACACCTCATTACTGGATGTAATATTTTGGTATGATATAGTTGGTGAACAAATTCAGATATGAAACTAGTCCCTTAAGACAACTCTTAAAATAACATTATAACTGTAAAATAAAGTGTCATCCAACTCACAACAGCTGTTTTAAGGTGACTTTCTACCTGAATGTCTTCAATAGTAAAATTGTCTTAAAATACAAATTAGCGGATCAATGGTTTCACAGCAAGCTACAATCAAGGAAATACAGTAGGTAAAACCAATCAAATAGTCATGTCACCTTACAACAGAGACACCAAAGACAATTACAAATAGTAAAGTGTTTAACACACTACCGTGACACCAAGTTTTACATGTTAGACTTTAGCAATTTCCAGAGAAACCTTGTATTTCCATATACATTCCCCAACCCAGTTTTGGAATATTTGAGATTAAGCCAATTTCACAACTGCAACAGGCACTAAACAAAAACTGCAAGACAACAGTCTTTGGCATTAGGAGCAATATCACCAAAATACCAGTTGCATTATCACTGTATCACAAGGAGTGTAGTGCTATTTTGCAATAAAATAGCAGTTAAGCATACATCCATTTCACGTTATTGGCATGTTCTTTCAAAACATCTTCAATACTTATAAGAGGTATTTGTATGCTGACTTTTAAGGTCAAGTTAATTAGCATGATTACTAATAAAAGTGCACCATATGTCATACTTTACCTGCAGGAATCTAAAAATGCTGCATGAAGACATTGGAAGCAGTAAAGAGAAGAAATGCTGGCTGAAAGTTCATTTAAGAAAATGCCAATGTTTACCTTTTTCTCTCATGAGGTCTTTGATGGCTTGCCACTTCATATCATAGGGAATATTACTGATGAACACCCTATTCCGACTCTGACCCTTCTTGTCACCAGAGACGGGTTTATCTTTTCCATATGGGTGGAATCTGTTTCCCTTTCTGTTTCCAGCAGATTTGTCCTTAAGTGAGGATTTGTCATCTTTATTGGACTCGTCACCATCTCTATAAAAAAGGGAAAAACGCATTGACAATTAACAAATGCATCATTACCATTTCATTCACTATGTTTTAAAAAAATAAATAATTAGATTTGTTATCATGAAAAGAAATCCTACTTTTCAGGAAAATCAGACACCAAGAAAACTTATTTTCTCCAACAATGTAATTTCCTCATATAATGCACAAAACTGGATTCATGGCCTGCAGGCTGGTAACAAGTTCAAGTCCCCTTTTAGCCTTTAAGCTGTGGTAATTAGGTTGAGTAAAGTAGAATGTTAAAGAACACATCCAATAACCAACCAATAACAAATCCAGTAACAGTGTGTAATGGCACATCTCACTAATTAAAATATTTGTTCGCATAGTTACTTTGAAGTTCAATATCGTGTTGTATGCATAACTTTACTTTCACAATTTAAATACTTGTGAAAATACGTAAACTTCTATACAGGATGCAACGTAAAGCCCTGATGATTTTCCCCAAGAATAAGGAAGAACAGTTGCAAAGCAGAACTGCAAGAACAAAATCAATGAGAGTCATTCTCCACCAGTTTTATCTTTACTGAAGGTGGAGAACCCCGTTTCGTGTAAGGCTGAAAAAATCACAGGCGCCATGTTGAACAAAACTTACCAACTGGCATTTAGTTCAACATGAAGAAGCAACCACAGAGGTTTCCCCAACTTCCTGCCAGCTAAAAACACGGCAAGAGAATCTCCCAGCAGCACAAAGCCAGTGGTCATCAACATTGTTTAACTGGCAGCATGTTTCCCAAAAGCTACAGCTCAAGGGGAACAGGACCAGAGAAATACTCCACTGGGGTGCATCCACCTACATGGACAGGATACATGTATATTCTTTTTTATTATCTGGAATAAGATAATATATATATATATATATTTACACAGACAATTGTATATTTGTCAAAAAGGCTCCTAGATTATATTTAAAAAAGCATGGAGCTTGTAGCCAAGAATTCCCCGCTCTATACTCTAGATCAAGGTATTCCTAACTCAAACCTAAGGGAGCACAAGGAACATTCCATAGTGTTAGGTCTCCTTATAGAAGCACAAAAGTAATATAGAGTGTACCACCTTTGAAGCTTTTAAAATGTGTCAGTCATTCATGAACACACCAGCAAGACCACCTGGAAAACCTGCAATGTAAGTTGCATGGATAGACAGTGGAAAACATGAACATAATAAAAGCTGTCCTAGTGATCTGTGCTAAATTGCAACAGAACTATTTGGACCTCAGTAATTTTGAAACAAGAGCAGAACAACATGAACTAATCAGCCTAAATGGTAACATATGTGATTTTTATTTTAGATGGAGACCGCTATGGTGGTAGTAACAGGAGCAAAGATCATAAAATATGATGATGTGCCGTTTGCCAGCAGATCTATAAACTTCTTTAAAAAATTTTAAATGAATTTTGAAAATATATTTGAACCCATTAAAAAAAAAAGATAAAGAGTGTGCCTTTCAGTGCTTGTTCTCCTAAAAAATATTGTGCAACACTGATACAGCGTATGCAAGCTGCTTGCCGTAATTTTCTAGTTTCTGTTTAACCTTACTAAACAAAGCCCCTTACAGGCATAGGAGCTGATTCACAGATAAGAGTGAGTTAGGTGCAGACAGATCCGCACCTAACTCACCCCCCATTTTTAGGTACCTTATGGCACTAGCGCTTCTTAATTGTGAATCAGGCCCATAATTGCCAATTCCACTTATAACAAGCAGAATTGGACTGGTTTTACCACCAGTCAAGCTTTTTTCTTGCTGCAGGTTGTGTTTTTTGGTTGTCGGCAGAGCAGTGGGGTAGAAGACCAAGCAAAGGTAAATTATATAAGGTGCAAACTGGAGGAAGGGGTTGGATAATGGGATTTGAATAGATGATAAAAGGGGTGTGAATGCTTATCATAAAATGGTATGAATTAGAGCAGAGGGAGAGTTAAATACTAATAGGAGTGTGCGAGGGGTTATTATTTCAGTTTAAGTAGTGTTTATAATTTAGTGTGAATTGCTGATGGGAGATATAGATGGGGTATGTATGTTGAAATATATAAGGTTTCATTAATTTTTCAAACATACATACTCCCGTCTGTTATAGGTTTGGCTTTGGGTTGTTTTTAGCTTATCAGTTGCTTGTTTTAGATTTCAGATCTTGCAACACTGCTTATAGGATTTTGTTAAAGTAATATTTTACTAAATCACTCCAGATTGTGCATGGATATAGTAACAGCATCAGACATATCGTCAATTGTGGTGGTTTTGGAATTTCTTAGCTTAGATAACTAATAATGGAACATAATTAAAAGTATAAAGAGGTAGGATTATCTCAGGCGCCTCCAGATAACACAGGTATGGTGATCACAGGTCCTAAACAAAAGGAATGCGCGGAGTATTGGGAAATGGCCATGTGCAGGCCCTGGAACACGTACTGACAGATGGACCGCAATCTGGTATAAAGCATGGCCGGCCTCTGTGCAGTCACTTACCAGAAGCCCAATGTGTAATGAAAAGAAAGGCTAATGGCGGTTGGTGATCTGGGCCTACATGAATGGCGCAGACAGACGGCACATGACTGCGGAATCCTCCACAGAAGAGACAGCCACCACGACCTATTCTCTCCAGCTGCAGAGCAGTGCCACCCAGGACACCGCGCGCGTCCATCTCCCCCAGCGGCGGCCATTTCCTGCACCGCTGTCGGCACTTACTTCTTAACGCCATTCGAGTTATTCTCATCCGCCATACTAGCATCGCACTGGTCGTCGCACACGCTGTTATTATCGCTGCCGTTGTTGTTCAGGGCGTCCTGGGAATCTTGCTGGTCGATGTCCGCCATCCTCGGTGATACAGAGCTTCCTCACCACACGACCGTCTACGACGAAAATTTTCAAAAGGCCGCAACGCCTCTTCTTCACAAAGTGCGTAATCTCCCCCCAGAAATCTCGCGAGAACGCACACCCCGCCCACGTTGCTTATCAACTCTCGCAACTTTATTGTCCATTGTCGCAGTCTACATACTGTTAGAGGTGATGCATATTCATGGCTTTGTAAAGAAAGCTTTGTTCTCTGTGAGGAAGCGCGGCACACCTTGTTTTCTAATGGAAATAGCCTTACAACGGGCAGCCCCCCCCACCATGAACACAAACACACATATGCTGTTTACAGAGACTGTTAGTTGATTAGACTATATGTCTGTGGCGGAAAACTATACAGATCATGTGATATCACAGTATATAATGGCGAATTTAAGAATGGCAAAATATCAGCACCCCGTTATTACAAAATTATTATTAGACACATAAATAAAAATATTTTATTGAATGACACACTCTCTCTTTATATAGGCAACTATACCGTTTATTGTTGCACCCCTTCCCTGTCTTAGTGTAAGGGGTGCTTTAAATTCATAAGATTTTAGCTTTTGGGACTCTTATTGACAAAAGTGCGATAACTTTGATTTTATAAAGATAATGGCCCTTTTCACCTTCACAAAACATATTTTATTTACAAAACTATCATTGCCATGTGGTAACCATGGCAATCAATGGCAGCAGCACTAACAATTGCCGTCCCACTCTGTATTTACTAACGGTTGGCGTGGATTATAGCAATCTACGCTGATATTTTGAAGAACTCCATTTGAGGATGGCATTACTGTAAGAATTCCAGTGGTCTCCCCATATACCACCCTTTTCCTCCCTCTAAGTTAGGTGTGGATCGCTGCTGGGAATGGCGCTTTTTCTCTGGCTGGGAAATCAATTGCTTTTCCCTAACAGAGGCAAAACAATCCATCGTCCTTGGAACGAAGACTACGCACTGAATAATAAGTATACATTTAATCCAAACCTAATCCTTACCCTAACCATCCCCCGCAGCCTAACCTTAAGACTCCCCTCTCTGCAGCATGACCCTAAAAGTCCCATTCCTGCAGCCAAACCTAACCCTTCACTTCCAATACTGTAACCTTAACCATTCCTTCCTTGCTGCCTAAACCTAAAGGTCCCTGGGGAGTGTTACTCCCCTTTTACCCCACCTGCTACCTCTTAACCTCTCACTGTGCTCTATCCCCTCCTCCCTGATCAGCCATGCTTGAAATCTTGCTGTCTGTGCTTGCTTCACTTTATTGTATTTTTGTAATATTTATAAATTTATATTGTATTTTATTATGTACTACGCTGTCCACCCCTGCCCTGTATGTCTGTACGGTGTTTTGTTGTATTTTTTACGGCGCTGCGAACAGCTTGTGGTGTCTTATAAATAAACAATAATAATAATTTACGAAGCAAAATGGGTGCCACACATCCACTCACTATAGCTGGAATCTCACTATCACACTACTCACACACAGTGCAGCCTCTAGCTAAACAATGACTAAAATAGTAAATCGTAATGAGTTGAGGGATTTAATGTTGGTGCACATGTAAAACTGATGGTAACCAAGGTTACTTGTACTATACAGTCTCTGTTGTCCCAATACAACATTGTATGTGATACTAATTGTCCCAATTATTTACAGATGAGGTAGCAAGAGTGCGTGTACTTTAGGTGGATCAAGGACAGATGTAACTTGGTGAGTGTGTGCACTACTTTGCTCTCCCTAGCTAGTAGTGTAGACTCAATGCAGATTTTACAGTCTCCTAAACCTTCACCTTTACATCAGTCTCAATAAAAACCTGCAGCCTAGCCTTTGCTACATTACTGAAATGGATTTTAGAGAAGGGCTTCCACTTGTGCCGTCTCATAAAAATGTAGCTGTGCATACAGGACGTTTATACCAATTTTGGATGCTTTCGCAATCTGATCCTAATTCTTGCCAAACAGCACCATCAGGCAGGTGTAGGCCACTGTCTACACCAGGCCTTGCAGTTCAGCATGGAGGTGCTCATGGATCCGTGTGTAAGTCGCATCTGAGAAGGGTCTGTTTTTGACCCCTCCCCTCTTTTTTCGAAGATGCTTAGAAAATTCCTGTTAGCCCTGTCACAGACTGGTAAGCGCCTATCCTTATTTACCCAACTCTTATGCTAATTCTTACCCTAACCCTCCCCTTCCATTACCCTAACCATCTCTTCCCCGCAGCCTAACCATAAGATTCCCTTCCATGCAGCCTAACCCTAAGACTTAATATAGAATGGATGGAAGGATAGAAAAAGCGCTATGTCTACCCCTGATAAGACCCCTAACCTTCCTAAAGTAGCCTCAACCTCTAAAAACTCTCAAAAAATGTATAAAATTATTAAACATATATAGAGAGAGAGGGTGTTGGTGTAGGGACTAAACACTGAGGGTCATTTATAATCCAACTGTATAATCCACACTGTCCAATTCCCAACTGTCAATGTTCTGTATTCTTTAAATTAGCAATGTCCCCCCCAAAAGGGGTGTATACATGCAAAAAAAAGAGAGAAAAATGCAAGTGGTAAAAGCAATATTAAACTCAATAAAGCATATAACTGGCCAACAATCGTGACAAAAACACCATATTAAAAACACAATAAAAACACAAAACTAGCAATATATCACACAATTGAAACAATGGGCCTGATCCAGACCTACGATGTAGCGCTGAGCGTACTAACGCTCAGCGTTACATTGTGGGACTCCCCCTGACACATCGTATTTACACTCCCTTACGCGGGCTGAAGGCTACCCTAACTTCATCCGGCGTAAGGGAGTGTAAATATGCTGGGATAACGCCGCCCTCCCAGCCTCATTAAACTCCCTCCCCCCCGCCTCCCTGCTCTAACTTCAGTGTAGTAACGCTGGGGGACGCATGGAAAACCCTGATGAGGAGGATGATTGTGATAGGCAGCAACAGCAACCTGAGCCACAACAGACAACAAACATCCCCTCAACATTAGTAAGCGAAACACAACAGAATATGGAAAATATTAGCCAGAAACTAGACCACAATTTTGAAGCCACACTGGTGCAAATAACCTTACTTTGCAACATCAATGACAATATAGAGAAATTAACAACTAACATTATTCATCATAATGCAAACATTTCTCTTCATAATGAAAACCTGTCTGCAATGATGAAAAGATTTCTAACCCAAAGTGTAACATACATGCAGTGGGCTCTGATGCAAACCTCAACAAACAAAGATGAGTGTGTTCCCTCCATATCTGGTACAAATATAAGCAGCCCAATGCCATCGAACATCAGTGACACAGCAAATCCAACAGTGATCACAAGAGCCAAAAAAACACTCAGCCAAAGTGTTCAAGAAAGTGGACCACCAAGCAAACAAACAAAATCTCAATCTGTGACGAGCAAAGCAGTGGTGGTAAAAAAACCGTGAAACGCAAGTAGATATATGTCATGAAGGTTGTTGTCAACAATATTCTATGTTTTGTTTTTTTGTTTTTTTTTTAAATATATCATACATGACATTTTTCTCTTTAATTTTGGCATGACATGCTGTAATGCAATAAAATTATCTGTGATAACACATGTATCATGTTATATACTTCCTTATTTCCAAACGCTAGATCATTAATAAAATGGCCATAGATAATAGCTTACAATCTAAAAGCAATATTGTTTAGCAAAGTTAAATAAATATGTTTATTTTTAAAATAAGTGTAGATAAAACTAGGTTTGAAATGCTTTGGGTGAGTTTGAGGAAAAACCTTAATGACACATTTCGCTGTAAAGTGCTGTGTAATCAAAGCATGCAGAACTTACCTAAAAATACCTATTTATGGCATAATTGTGGAACTCTGTGCCAGATTGGGAAGAGAAGGTGATGGTATCCAGCTGGTCTTCCGACAGAGGAGGTTGTTCTTTAGTGTCAGCCTCAATCTTAAAAGGTAATCCATGTCTCACTGCGATGTTGTGAAAAATGCAACACAAAACGACAATATCACATACCTTTACAGGAGCATACATGAGGGCTCCACCAGACACCAGAACCAAGATTTTAAAAGACCAAATGTCCGTTCAATGACTTGCCTGGTGACTGTATGGGCTGTGTTATACGCCAGTTGCCGCTCTGTGCTGGGGTTCAACATGGGTGTGAGGAGAAAGGGCCTCTGAGGATAGGCGCTGCCACCTTTATTAAAAAAAATACAATAACATGATTAGAACAAAGCAAGACCTAAATGATACAACATATAAGTCATTTCTTGAACGTTCACATACCTAAGAGCCACACATCATTACCACTGTTAGCATGCCTCTCTTCTAATTTGTGCCATATAGTGGATTGTAGCATAACAAAGGCATCATGGCTGCTGCCTGGAAATTTGCCAACCACGTTGCGAATAAGGAGTGATGCATCACATACCACTTGGACATTGATGGATGAACTCTTTATATGTAAAAACATTAAAGAGTTTCCACCCCTTGGTACCAAAGTGATATGTGTTGCATCCACAGCCCCTATAACATGTGGGAAACCAGCGATGGACGCAAAGTGCTGTTTAATCTCCACAAGGGCTGCCTCATTCAATGGCATATGAATAAACTGAGTCATGCACAACAGGAAGCAATAACATATCCAGCCCGCAATACCGTATCCAGGATCCGGCTGAATGAGGATTGGGACACTCCTGTTGCGCAACCCATGACCCGTTGGAAGGAGCCCGAGGCACAAAAATGTAACACCGCCAGGAGTTTTGTAAGCGGTGAGATTGCTGTATCTGACATGACATGGAAGCCAGGTCACTCTGCACAAGTGCCAGAGTTTCCAAGATGACATGTGTTGGAAGGCGATATATGCGCCTGACCGCATCATCTGTCAGATTAAGGAGGCTGACATGTGGCTCCCTCGTCCTCAGGCGGTGATGAGTACGCTGACAAAGTCCCCTCCTCTTTAGCTGCTCCTCTTCCTCGCCGGATTGGCTCCAAGATGACATGTGGTGGTAAGCGATATCTGATTCTGATCTCGTCATCTGTCACATTAAAGAGGCTGACACGTGGCCTATAGATGTGCTCCCTCGTCCTCAGGCGGTGATGAGTACGCTGGCAAAGTCCCCTCCTCTGTAGCTGCTCCTCTTCCTCAGCCGGATTGGCCATGGAGGCAGCCAAAAACTGCAATAAACAAACACAGGACATTGTGGATTTATTATGCCCAGCTTGTTAAACAAGTATGTAATACTAAATAACAATGCATGGAAAAAAATAACAGGAAATATCATTACATTTTAAACATACATACGTGAACAATTTAGAGACACAAATAGCTAATAGTTCACAATACAATACAATACACAATACAATACACAGAAATTAAGTCTTACAAGTTTATTAATAAAACTAACAGACAGAAGCAGGCAAGCCAACAAATATGCCAACAAAATAATCACATAACACTTACACCAAGAAGTTCCTCATTACGTTGCATCTGCACAAACAAAAGGGAAAAAAATGTATACAAAACAAACATTATAACAATTATATATTCTAATTTCAAAACAAAAATACCTCCAAAATTAGAATGAAAAAATTATTTTTAAAAAGTAAAAAATTTACCTTGATGGGTGTAAATACTGCCAAAAAAGGCTCAGAGAAAAAACGAATCCAAAACCACAAACAAGGCTTATAGGATAAACCAAAGTCACAACTGTCCAGAAGGATTCAGGCATTTATAAAGGATAAGATAATTTGTAAACAGTTGCAGCAGCTGATTCATTAGGTCGGGTACTATGATGAGGACGCCAGAAAATGTATTCACACTTGTGTTCGTATGTACGCTGATTGGTATTTGATCAGAATAGATTATGGTGAGAAAATCCTACCCTAAATACGGCCTTCCGTAACTAATAATTAAGAAAAGAAACAAGCGAGGATCTATCGTATTTACGGAGGCACGCCTATCGTTCTCATTTACATAGCTAGATACTCCCTCTTCTTATGACATATTTGCCCCCTTAGTTACGGCATTGTAATTACGCTTCATCTTAACTGTGAATCGGGCGTGACTAATTCTGAACGGTTTGACACATGCATAGTTACGCTCAGGGACAGGCGTAAAAACGCTCCCGGGTGTAGGTCTGGATCAGTCCCAAAGAGTGCAAATGATTGCGGCCTGCGTATGGTTTAAAACATTAGCAGTAGACTTGTTGTCACCAGATCAAAGGGTAGCCAATGGTTGCCTTCACAGTGGTAGAACCATGGCACCCTGAGCAGGCTCCGTCACCCTCGTTGGCATCCACCGTCACCCCCATTGGCAATTTGATCATTAAAAACTTGGAAACTGTTTAAGCAATGCTGCCGTGCTGCTTTCAGTTTATTAAGCAGTGCCAACAGAGCAGTGCACAGAGACAGTGCTCCTCCACATCTCCTTCCCATCTGTATAATGCTAGCATGACCCCAAAGTTGCATCAGCATTATTCAGTACATATAAAGCGCACATCGAAGGATTAAAGAAGTTTAAGAAGAAGACATCCAGGGACTGACCAGCAGAGCCAAGGTATGTGAACTATGAAAAGGAGGAAATATACAGGGGGCTGCAATGATGGCTGAAAACTTAAAAGGGGGGCTTAAATGATGACCGGGACATACAGATACAGTGGGGGCTGTAATGATAGCTGGCAATATATAAAGGGCTGCAATAATGGCTGGGACATATAAAGAGTCTGCAATGATGACTGGGACATACAATGGCGGCTTCAATGAAAGCTGGAAACATAAGTGGCTGCAATGATGGCCGGGACACACAAGGGGTCATTCGACATTTGATCAACAGGTTCTACTCACCAGACTGTTCATCTTGGTATGTAAAAACAACAGATGTAATACAGTGGGGGCTGTAATGATAGCTGGCAATATATAAGGGGCTGCAATAATGGCTGGGACATATAAGGAGTCTGCAATGATGACTGGGACATGCAATGGCGGCTCCAATGAAAACTGGAAACATAAGGGGCTGCAATGATGGCCGGGACACACAAGGGGTCATTTGACATTTTATCAACAGGTTCTACTCACCAGACTGTTCATCTTGGTATGTAAAAACAACAGATGTACCAGATGAGGAGGACTGCTATCCTCAACTGCACCTGAGGACAAGCATATTTGTTTAGTCATGTTATCACTCAATATTGTTTCGTTTTATCAAGGTAAATAAGACTTACCCAGTTTTAAAAAAATGCATTTGCCAATGCTAATTAAACAATATTACAATTCAAAAATAAAATATATTTTTCAAATCCTTAAACATTGCTTAACAGATAAAAACCAATATTACCTTGCTGTGGGTTATCTGTATCCATTACTCCATGAATGACTTCATCAGGTATAATTTGCCTCAATTGAGCCACATATGAGGTGTATTCTGTTCTACAAGGTGTTCCACCATCGGCGCGGGCTGTATACTTTTGCTCCTCTGCCATTTTTTCTTTCAATTTTCTATCTTTCTTGATATCTGAAAACCGCTTGCAGCTGTTGTCTTCAGTCCAAAGGTATGGGCCTACTGCATTAACGTCATCTACAATATTACGCCACATATTTCTTTATTGTATAAATGGTGTTCTTGAGGCTTGTGAATCACTGTTTCCACTAAAGCACAGTTTTCTGCAAGTGTAAACAGCACATTTCTTCCAGTTTTTGTTTTTGCATGGTCACCAGGCTCATGAGAGCCTGATGCTCTCTCATCATCATATACTGGTTGGCTGGAAGGTGTGTGTGTGTGTGTCATTGTGTTGTGCAGGT
>WWET01003980.1:119137-135513 GCA_011038615.1 Limnodynastes dumerilii | reverse complement strand
GATTAGACTTGGGATAGGAAATATCACCTCTCAACTCTAATACTGTTTGCAACAGATGAAATATGACTCCCCTGCAATCAACATGGTTTAGCCCAGGAGTAACTAATATCAAGCACTTACTTAAGTCTGGATCCAGCCCAATATTAATAATATAATATAGAAAAATACTATAATAATATAAAAAAAACCTCAACCTGTTCTCCATGTAATATTTGTCTCTGCCATGTGATCTTATCACTGCGCTGAGTAATAGTAGAAGTGTTTTGACATGTTGAAGTGCAGCAGGAAAGGAATGGAAATTCCAGGAAGACTTTATCAGATTATATACTTGTGTCTACTTATACAATAACCAGCAGAGTTTAGAAAAGTGACAGACTGTGGTCTATTATACCCCGTTCACACTGAGCCAAAAACCCGGGATATTGGAGGGGCAAGCCCTAACAACCCGGGTCTGTGAACGGTCACACCTGCCGCAACCCGGGTTGAGTGACCCGGGAATCAGACACGGGATATAAGAAGGGTTATTCCTGTGTCAGACCCGGGTTGCCGCCACTAAAATGAAGCTGATTGGGTCTAAAAGACCCAATCAGCTTTGTTGCTTTTAAAAAACTTTTTTTTTTAATACAAAATACATGTTTTCAATATAGAAAACTAATAAATGACTAAAAAGAAAGACCATGAAATAATAGAAAACAGGACTTACCTGTCCGTGCGACGCGGCTGACTGCAGGTCCGGCTTGAACACATGCAGCTTAGACCCGGGAAATTCCTGGGTCAGGCCCATTCACACTGAAAGGGCCTGACTCAGGACTCTTTGGGCTCTATACTGCTTTACTACTGTATACCTCCATTTCGGCACTTAGAAAATTTTAGGTCCTGACCCAGGAATTTCCCGGGTCTAAGCTGCAGTGTGAACGGGGTCCCTCCTGCTGGGCTGCTGTGTGCCCCGGCAATAACCCGGGTAGAAAATCCTGGGTTTTTGCCGAGGCGGAAGTGTTAACACGGTATAAAAGACTTATGTTCACAGGGAAAATGGAAGCACAAGCTTATCACACTATACCAGGCTTGGTGAACCTGAGGCTCTCCAGGAGGTGCATGCTTTGACTGCATAGACATATATAGCTGATACCTGACAAAGCACCTGGAGAACCAAAGGTTGCAGATTGCAGTTCTGAGTGCCTGGAAACCTCCCTCAAGCCTCTAGGACAGATTAGCAATAATCCTCTCAGAGAATTGTGTGGTTTTTGTAAACATGTATTGCATTCTCTGGCCACTAGTGGCCACCCTAAGGTGTCCTGTTTGCCAGCCTGCTCCCTCTCTTCTCTTCTCCCTGCTCCTCGACCCCACCCCAACCACCACAGACGACAAGGAATAATATGGAGATCCTCCATTGGGGATTGGCGTTCACCCTTGGGGCCAGCTTTACTAAACTCTAAAAGTTAAATCAGGCTAAAATCTGAGATGAGGGTTTGTGAAACTCACCATAGAAAAATCGCTACATACAAATCACTCTATTTACTGTGCAGCGATTTGTTAAATCTCTGCCACCTTGCCTCAAACTCCGGCGAGAAAATAGAGGTGGGTGTGAGTGTCGATTTCATAGAAATCGGCACTCACGCTGTAAAAAAAAACAACTTAATACTAACTTAAATCCCTGCCGCAGCATGCCATTAACCCTTAGCATGCTGCAGCATCTAGTACTATAAGGCACAGCATTCCCTTGTATTCCAGGGCATGCTGTGCCTTAGAGTACCCTAAGCGGCAGCATGCCAAGGATTAATGGCATGCTGCTGCAACCACAATGTGCACCAATAGGATTAAAACAGATAAATTGCCCCTCCATTTTATTAAAGACTGAAATTGTCCCCTCCGTAGGTTACAATATATGAACTGACCCCTCCGTAGTTAGGAATATATTAAATGTCCCCTCCATAGTTAGGAATATAATACATTTCCCCTCCGTAATTAGGAATAAATAAAATGACATCTGCGTAGTTAGGAAAATAATAAATGTCCCCTCCGTAGTTAGGAATATATTAAATATAACCTCTGATTCGTAATATACATTAACTTGCCCTTGTTTTTTGAAAAGTGCATTTAAGATAGGCTGTGTGTGTGTTAAATATGCAATTTAGGCTCTTGTTTTGTTTGTAATATGGGGAAAATACACATCAGTTACATATTGAGACATTTGTACATAAAAAGTTTTACAAAAATATTCTTCATACTCAAAGTTCTGTAGTCTTCTTTCTGGTCCAGCGTGGATCAGGACTCCGGCTCCTCTTCATCAGATGGCTGGGGTTCCCGATGCCATCCGTCGTCTCCATGGTCCCTTCGGCAAATTAGTTTTGTCATAACAGGGGCCCTATTTATAAAATACAAAAAATATGTCTAGATGGCGCTAATCAATATCCACTTAAATCAATATTAGTGATATAACTGCTACTTGATAGAGAACCTGCCTCTATTTATAAGGTGAGAGATGAGATCCTGCAAAACTGCGGCGATACCCCGCGATTTTTAGGGGCGATTTATCTCGCCCCTTAGTAAATCTGGCCCTTCGGCTGTTACGATCATCCCCTGTTATGACCTGTCTCCTCCACTAGAGGCCTCTCATGCTTCCTATTTCAGCTTCATCGCAGTTCTGGATTCCACCTAAGGAGCTGCTGTTCTGACCTGTGTCTGAATCAGGTGATTCTGTGTTTGATTGCACCTCGTTACCTGAGATCTCACTCACCTGTTCAGTATGCATTTAAGCCAGCTATGCACACACCCCTGTGCTTGTTAATTGAAGTTATGTCGCCTGTCCTGACTAAACTTTGCTCCTGTGTTCCAGCTCTCTTGTCTCTTTGCGGTCTCTGTGTTCATCCTCATGTCTCCAGTGGTTCCTGGTCTCAGCTATACTCCGAGTCTACTGCATTACCCAAGGAAATCAGTACTTCTGCTTCACCCCTGCATTCCCCAAGATCTCTGGTATTTCTGTTCTTTCTCTCATATCCCCAGAAACTTTCTGTTACCTAGGCTAGTAACTTTATATAGCGATTCCACTCATGAATGAGGAATATGGAGATCTCTTTTTGCCACTTTCACTCTGAGTGGAAGCATTATACAAAGTTACTAGCATAGAGGCTTTGGGAGAACAACGTGAAGTGCCTTTAAGGGAACTGATCATAGAGGTATGGGGGGATAGAGTGAAGTGCCTGCTAGGGGACAAAGCATAGAGACAGCAGATGACAGATGCAAGTGACTGCTCCCTCTATGCTCTGCCGCTCCCCCCCCCACTGCCACTTGCATCTGTCCTCTAGTGTAATCTCTCCTGCCTGCAGGAAAAAGCCGAAGCTAGGGATCCTGGATCTCTTAATCTTGTCAGCCGGAGCAGGGACTGTCACTATAGCGCTAATGATTTAGTATTTTTACAAATCCTAACTGAAGAAATAATATTTGGGAATTGATGCATTAGACCTTTAGTGCTCACTGTGTTTCTTAATTCTTTTTTCTTTCTATTCAGTGAATTAGACTGCTTACAGCCCAAAAACTCCCACTGTGTCTGTATGAATGGATGACGTCTGTTTCATTGATCATGCTCAGCTGGAGTCCCATTTACTAAATGCTGAGTAAACAGTCTCTTAGCAGTCTACAATAAGCTTCACTCACCACGGTCTATCGTGGAAAGTTATAACTAGTCACATTTGTACAGTCTAATATTTTTGAAGGCTGTTTCCTTTCCTTTGAAGGAATTGTATCACCGATGAAAAATAATCCATTCTACAAAATAAAAAGACAGATCTTCTTTTTTTCTAACACGTATACAGTATATGCTCTTGTGTAACTGTATTCACTACCAGCTGTGTTGCTAGTGGACATTAAACTTAAACTAAAGTATCACTAATGGATTTTAAATTTCCCTGTGTGGAATGCCACCTGCATCACTACTGCGCTCATTCCAAAATAAGGACACTGCTAATCCAGCCAGGCAGATACATCTCTTTCATAGTGTGGATCAGTAAGAATACATCATGTTTAGTTAATGTCTTCAAGGATTACCAACTGATCTGGATTACAGAGAGACAGATCATAGAGGCAGCAGTGGAACAGATGCAAGTGACTGCTGCCTTTATACCCTTCCATCCCTCCACACGCTGCCATTTGCATCTGTCCCTTGCTGCTTCTTTGAGCTCTCCAACCTGCTTCTAGCAAGAGCAGTAACAAGCTGAACTGGAAACCCTGGATCTCTTGTCAGTCGAAGCAGGGACTGTCACTACAGCACCAATAATTTTGTTGTATTGTTACAAATCCTAACTGAAGAAATCACTTTTTGGAATTTACGCATTAGACTTTTAGAGCTCACTGTATTTCTTAATTATTTTTTCCCTTATATTCAGTGAATAAGACTGCTTACAGCCTGGAAGCTCCCACTGCGTCTGGATGAATGGATGACATCAGCTACATTGATCGTGCTCAGCTGGAGTCCCGATTACTACTAAATAGTGAGTAAGTGTCTCTTAACAGTCTACGATAAGCTTCATTCACCATGGCACAAAAGAAGTACCATGGTGTGGAAAGCTTTAACTGGTCACATCTGTACAGTCTTGGAAATTTATATTTTCAGTGCTCATTCTCTTACTAGTAACTCATTTTCTTTTACCTCTTATTCCTATTACTGATATCACTGATGAAATACAAACCATTCTACAAAATTAAAATGCACTTTTCCTTTTTACTACCATTTATAAATGTTCTTGTGTACCTATTTTTAATACCATCTGCATTGCTAGTGAACATCAAACTTACATGTATGACTAATGAATATCAAACTTACTTGAGTGTAATACCACCTGCATCACCACTGCACTCAAGATTTACTCATTCCAAAATGTGGACACTGCCAACCTATCCAGACAGATACATCTTTTTCAGTGTGTGGATCAGTAAGAATACATCATGTTTCGTTAATGGCTTCAAAGGTTACATTGAAAGGAAGTCAGCAGATCGAAGATAGCTTTCTTTCAACAGGAAGACTTTGACCAGTCCAACAGCCTGGCATCTGTTGGGCCTTCCATACCATAAAGCTGACCAATGTACTTCTCGGCATAAGGGGCTTACTGAAAAAGGAAAGGAAAAAAACAAGCAAGCCTAGTATATCGGGCTGAACTGGGCACCACATAGGACCATGGGGGCATCATGGGGGGCAAATCCACCATAAAGGGAAAAACATCCCTGGGGTGAGAACTAATATTGACCAAAATATTAAATTTCAAACAAAAACTTAAAACACAGATTATAACAGAACAAAAATTATAGAACTATGTATCAAATATTTACTGGAAAGCAACTTATAACATAATGACAGTAGAATTGTGGGTGTACATGCCTCAAGTAAATAGTTAACTTCAACTGCAGTAAAGTGCAAGATAAATTAACATTAACAAATAGAACTGTTGTGTAGATGTGTCACCAATTTAGTATCATGTGCCCCAAAAATTTACTCTAATACGACTATAATAACATTAATATGGAGTCTCCATAACATAGAAAAAACAGACATTGATTCTAAAATGGGATAACTCACTCACGAAGTACAATTACGACCCTCCAACCTGAGTTTAGGCTTATGAGCTTTAACCAGAACTTTCCATGAAGAAAGAATGGGCAGACTGCTCCTCAACTAAAGATATGACGATTGTAGATTGTCGGAGTGACGCTTCAGGAGTTTAACCGGGAATCCCCACCAATACGGAATTCCTTGTGCCTGAAGAGCAATGGTAATGGGATGAAGTTCTCTTCTCCGATTGAGCGTTGCAGCAGAGAGATGAGGAAATTCTCTCCGAAAATCTGAATCTTCAGCATTCCGAGCGGCTCAAATGATTTTTTTCTTAGTGTCGAAGAAGTGTATCCTCATCAGGATGTTATGAGGTTGTGACAGAGGAACAAAGTTGGATTTAGGCAACCAATGGAGTCTATCAATTAGCAAATAACTTTCTGGAGCCTCAGGTAGATGTTTGCGGAGAAGGGCTTTTCCATGGTCCGGAAGATCACTATTCGTGATTGCCTTTGGACCCTTCTTAGTTTAATATTGTTCTGCTTGGCTCGGTCTTCTAAATATACAATGTTAAACCTAAGAGCATTAACGACTTTTTGAAGATTGTTGTAGGAGTCAATCAGTCCATTGTGTGATTGAACTAGCTTGTTTTCAAGTTGGTCAATGCGGTGCCCAAAGTCAGTAATATCTGCTCTAATTTCTTGAAGAGAGGTATTTAATATCTGTACGGTGCGCCAGCAGCATCTGATGCATTGCCTTGACTGTTAGAGGAGCATCGGATTCAGGGTCAACACCCAGATTTGAGGTGTGAGAGGATGTCTGTAGGGACGGCAGGGAGGAAGATAGTATAGCCGCATCTTTGAAAAAAGTTTGCTGAGGAGCTTGTGAGGATGAAGACCATATCGGGTAGTTAAAGAGATGAGGGTCTTGCCTTTTTCACAGGCATAATGAAAACAGTATACGCAGTGGATGGAGAGGGGGTTAGAAAACAGATTTGATGTGAGTGAGCATGTAAGGTAAGTACGAGATATATAGATGTTTAAGTTAGATGATCATGGAAGTTAAGTGAGCACCCCAAGTAGGGCCAGATTACCCACAAGGCAACCTAGGCACGCGCCTAGGGCCTAGCGAGTGCCAGGGGCCCATGGCTGCCCAAGATTCAACACTGTTAATCATGCTTACAGCCTTATCAGACAAGGGCTGTCATTTCCGACATACAGGCCCCCTTGGGGTGCCCCAAACCGGCATCTTGCCTAGGGCCCCGTCAATTTTAAATCCGGCTCTGACTCAAAGGAGTTGCTTTACATATTGATTTTGTGACCAAACATCATAAAAGTTGTGGCCCCAGGCCAGCCAAATTACCCTTGTAGGCGAAGAGTCCAGTCAATACTGAAACCCAAAACAAATATTCCCCGGAAAAACCAACATTTTTCTTTTTTCAAGTTTTTGGATTTTTTTTAAAGGGGGAGACAGTTGGTGCAATCAGCTTCAAATAAGCAGAATTAGCCTGTCAAGCTTCTTAATGTGGTGTACTGGCACCCTCTTGTGGGGAATGATTGCAACTGTCATCCAGGCAGTGTTATTACAATCAGAGAGAATGTGGAGTACTGTAGTCTCAATGGGGCTGATTCAGAGATGCGATTGCGAAAAGATCGCAAATATACGCATCTAAGGGTAAGATCTTAGCAGGTTCCAGCCCACTGCATAAACAGACACTCCCCTTGCAAACAGCAGTGGATCTTAAACTTAGACCACCATTGACTTGCCTTAACTATACGCTGTCAGTTGGGATCTTAAGTGACGTGGTAGCGTTCATTTAAGATCCTAAGTGTCAGCCCGCGTCTACTTTCCCTCATTTCCCTGCCTCCCCCCGCCCATTTCCATGCAAATCCTTAAGATCTTAAAGATTCGCTGCACTTAAGATCTTAAGTGCTTGCGTGCGATTCAAACTTACGCTCTTAGCGAACTTACGCTCCTAACCACTACGTAAACGGCGTTGCACTATTACTACGCATGCGCAGTTTTGCGAATTTTCTAGGATCTTAAATATACGCTCCTAAGTGCCGTGGAAATCGCATCTCTGAATCAGGCCCAATATGTCTGCCAAAAATGCCAGGACCGCATGGAGGGACCACAACCTGAATAGAAGATGGACAACCTGCTTCCAGAGATATATTCTATCACAGGCTGTGGAGGGGAGGGAAGAGGAGCTCTGTGCTCAGTGCCTGGGAGCTGGTTCTGCAGCGCTGGGAGAGAACTCTGCAGGAGGACCTCTGGAAAGGACTGTCTCTTCTCATCCCGCTACAGTCGTGGTGCCTCTGGAGCCTGGTCTTCAGGGTTCCAGGAGCCACAGCACAGTAAGTGTAAACGTGGTCCAGATATAGGTGTGGGGTCTTAGTCAAGGCGTCGGAACCTGAAGCCCTCCACCATGGAAAGTGGAGATGGTAGGCCAGAGGCCTAATGCAGGTCACCATGCGGCGAGGCCGCACTCTCCAGGGAGTGCAGAAAAGCAGCTTCTAACCCTGTGGATCTCCTCCTGTCACAGGTAGGTGGTGGAAGGGACTGGACAGGGGACATTTTCTAAACTTACGTCCGGTGGAAAGGGGTAAAAACTTTGTTTTTGGGACAATTCAGGTCGGCGCTCAGCTAAGGTACGTCTTGCCGCGCTGAGAGTCAGGACACGCCCCCCCAAGATACGTTTTTGGTTTTTACATTTTTATTGAACCAGTTCTTAGTTGGTTAGTAGAGAAATGTTGTGGAAAAAATGCAAAAGACAGTTAGGTGTGACAAGGTGACAAGAGCTCTTCGTATTTTGCTTTCATTTGAGATTATGGACCTGAATCAGAGACTGAAAATAAGAGAGGAAAGTTACTCCTGGGCAAAACCATGTTGAGTGCATAATGGCCCGTAACATATACGTCCGGTGTTTAGGTCTTTCAGATCGCATTTACGCAATCTACGTAAGAAAAAGATACGTAGATTACGTTAAAAATGTACTACGCATGCGCAGTAGTAAAAATCGCTAAACACCGGACGTATATGTTAGTGGAGTGGAGTTTTCATATGCAATCCAAACATTCACTGGACTCAGTCGGCTGCAGCACAGCACTAAAACACAGTCCTTTTTGTGATAGGTCGGAGGAGTCTGTGCGCAGAGTTTCCTGCATGGCAATGGCCACGACTAGAAGAGATGCAGAAAAGATTTGGGGCTAGATTTACTAAATGGCGGAAAAGGAAAAATGGAGATGTTGCTCATAGCAACCAATCAGAATCTAGGTCCTTTTCCACAGTATAGTAAATCTAGCTCTTAAGCTAGCTCTCTGATAATGTTACAATCAAAAATTTCAGATTCTATTCATTTTATATGCAAAAAAAATGGAAACTTCTAGGATGTCTACGATCCAAAGAACCATACCAACATTATCCATTATCCATACAGGGTTACTAACATAGCAAAGCTAATGCGCACACGTAGTAAATTTTTACACTATCTACGTAGCGTTTCATTATGTAGATTGCGTGCACGTGGTCTTTGAAGACCACGTGATCCTTCCCCCAGCCCTCCTTTAGGTGGGTAGAGAGGGTGTACCAACCCCTTCAGACCATTCTCCAAGCGTACAGAACTAAGGGCCTGATCCAGAGCTAAGACCGCAAGCGAGCGTACGCTCATCGTAAGCGAAAATTCGGTAAAAAATTTGCAACGCGCATGCCCAGTATGACAGCTTCCGGTCGCCTGGGCGTCATGAGCGAATAGCGGTCGTATTGTGAGCGTATTTTTCGCTCGCGGGGCGTGCGTTCAATACGATGGTTGCCTGGGCGCCCGTTTTACTACAGGGAGGCGGGGATAGCCATTTAAATTGTACAGTATGGGCGTGCTAAGCCCGTACGCTCAGCGTATTTTGTGCGAATTTTCATACGGCCGACGGTCGTACCCAGTGTAGGGTATAGGCGTCGTAAGCAGGTACTTTACTATGGGAGTGTTAGGGGCGTGTATGTTTATTCGCACGGTCGAACGTACGCATTCGCCCGTCGTGCGAATTTTCGTAGCTCTGGATCAGGCCCTAAGTTCCGTGCACCTGTAGATACGTTGCGGAACTTCTGGCATATTCAACCAAATTCCGCAGGTATCTCTGAGAATTTGGTTGTCGTGCAGCGGCCTGGATCTGGTCCATTGTTATCACCAGCTTTTCATTAGCCTGTTATAGCCGTTTTATTAGCTTTTTCTATACCTATAAGGAGGCACCTATAGACTCTTGTTTGAAATAATAAGAATGGCTTCTTTTTTCAGTGGAAGAATGTGAATTTGTGTATAACGTCTTCAGCTATAACTTCCACTGCAGCGTTTTGCAAATAAATGCAAATTTGCAAAGCTTCCAAGACCCCCTTTGATCTATACATAATAGGTTGTTTTATATGCACACAAGCACTGTGTAATGCAAAGATTATATGCAGCGAATTATTGTGAATCATTTACATTGTATATGCAAATCATTTATACAAGGTGACAGGTGTGACAGTTGTCCCGAGTTGCCTTATTCATAGCAATTTCCCTGTCCTTTCTGCTATACCACTCTACTTGCCCCATACATACCCTCATATATGTCCTCATACATGGTATTCATAGAAAATGACGGCAGATAAGAGCCACGTGGCCTATCCAGTCTGCCCAGTTGTTTATTTAAACTATACTGACCCTAGACCCTACTTTAGTTTGAGATTTAGGATCTCCTTATATTTATCCCAAGCATATTTAAACTGTTCTACTGTGTTACCCTCTACCCCCTCAGATGGGAGAATATTCCACTTATCTATCACCCTTTCAGTGAAGTAATTTTTCCACACATTTCCTCTGAATTTACCACCCTCCAGTTTATATCCATGTCCTCATGTTCTATTACACCTCTTCCTTTGTGTGTGTGTGTGTGTATATGTGTATATATATATATATATATATATATATATACCCCCTGCTGTACCTGTCACCCTCCAGTTTATATCCATGCCCTCGTGTTCTATTACACCTCTTCCTCTGAAAAATGCCCCCCTCCTCTAGTCGGCCACAACCCTTGATATATGTGAAAGCTGCTATAATATCCCTACTCATTGTATTCAACATTTTAACATGTAGTAACCTGGGACCGGATTCACAACTTTGGGCCAGATCCAGAACAACGCTTGTGAGCGAATTTACGCGAGGCGGAGACGTAAAATCGCCTTTTGGTAAGTACTGCGCATGCGCATCATAGAAAATACGCTCAGTAATGTAGCGTAATTGTGAACGTATGGGCCATTCACGTATGTGTTACGTAAATACTTACGTGTGGGCGTGCCAATTTTACGTGAGTCCAAAATAAGTCTGAAATACATTAAGTAGGCGGGGGTTTGTATTTAAAGTGTACAGTATGAGCGTGCTTAGCTGCGTAAATACGTGTTGCCCATACGTACGTGTGCGGATCACTGCGGTTGCATTGGCAAAAGTTAAGGTAGGGTTTGAAAAGCATATCTTGACAAAATACATACATTCAAGGGGTGTGCCTAGGGGAGTGTATCGAAGGTATGCACACGAAAATACGCTACACGAGTAAACGTACGGCAAACGTAGTTCTAATGAGCACGCATAGTAAATAATTTACGCAATGCACGTATCATTTTGTTACATAGATTGCGTATATGCGGTCTTTAAAGAACTCATACGCAATCTACGTAACGATACGTAGATTGCGTAAAATAGTTACTATGCGTGCATAGTAGCTAGTATTGGGAAATTAAGGATGCATGTGGAACAAGCACGGGGGTTGTGAATCCGGTCCCATTTATCTAGCACATACTATAATATACTAAATTCTGATTGGATGCTACACTTCACATTACCTGTTAAGAAATTCTAATAAATCAACCCCTATTTGTCATAGTTCACCTGTAGAAAAAAGAAAATACAAACTAAGAGTCCATAAAATTAATAAAAAACAAAAAAAACCTGAAAAGACCTCTCTAAACGTTTGTTATTTTTTGGAATTGCTTTTCCACAATATATATTCCTCTGAGGTTAAATAGTAAATCAGAATGTTCAAAATACTTCAATAACATGAGGTTAGAGAGAACAAATCTATGAATATCCCTGGGACACACCAAGCCTCAGGAATTCTAAGCAGAACAATCAATTTTCCAATTTGCTGGTAAAGAATCAGACACTTTACAACAAATAATTGTTAACAGCATAACTGCTGCAGTTTCTCCTTCTTTAATTACCAACATTCCCTAAAGTGCCATGAAATTTGGATAAGAGATATAACTATTGCTGCTGGCTTTAAATAACGGTAAGAACATACGTTTCGTTATGTAGATTGCGTACATGTGGTATTTTAAGACAGCATGTACGTAAACTACGTAACAAAACACTACGTAGATGGCGTAAAATAGTTACTACGCATGCGCAGTTGCTAGATTCAGAAAATTAAGGACGTATGTTAAAAAATATGGGGTTGTGAATCCAGCCCATAGTTACCTACAGACTGTCCATTTGTCATTTCTACAAGAATACATACATGTATTTATCAGCTGTGATAATACCTGCAAACTACATTATGGCACAAAAGTTCCTCTGAGAGTTTTTAAAATATGACCAGAGATAACAATTTAAACATATGCGCATGTAGCTAAGTGGTCAATAAACAGAGTTTGTTATCACCCCAAACCATATAGACGCTAATTAAAAACAATTATAAAATTGTACACTTACCAATTCAGATTTAGTATTAGAGTGTCTGCTTAACCTGTTCTACACTGAAATCACTGAAGTACACTGATTGGTTGTCATCATTTTCTGCAGGGTGGTATTTAATACTGCCATCAATAGGTACTGTGAGAAAAATATTTATAATATGGAAGGATTAATTGCTGCGATCAGAAATTAGATTGAATTGGGGTTCCCGGGGCATGGAATGTTAATGTGGATGTGTTATATCATGTCTCGCTCCTAGGAGCAATCTTGGACTATTGTGTGCCTCTAGATCATGGACATTATCCCAGCCTGCCACTAGGGGGTGCCGTTGGACTCTTTAACGATTAGTTAATTATTTAGCTACTGGTCAGCCTGGTCATATAGGACTGCCTCTGTCTGAGCAGGCTGCTGGTCATAAATTATTTGTCCTATTTTCTTGTTGCATGTGTGCTTGATGATCTCCTGCCTTACTTGCCACATGTGTATTCCTGTCCTGCTTGTTACCTCATTGTGCTTTATGTGAACCTGCTGCCTTTTGTTCTGTGTACAGGTTACCCTCTATAGTCTGTATGTATTTAAGTTTATTTGTATCTTTGCATTTTGGTTTTCTTTGTTCTCTAGCATCAAGTGATTTCTGTTACTCTGATTCCTGTTTTTATTTATGTACATTTGTATTTGTGGTGTTTATAGTCTGTAGTTTATCTAGTCTTGTTTTCTGTGTTGTCATTTTTATTTGTAATGTTCCTCCAAGTTCACAATTCACCTGTTTCCTCTATTACCTTGTGTTCACTAATAAACACAGTCGGTTACTTCACTCTTGTCTGGTTAATAGTGGTCAGCAACACCTGGGGCTGCCTTCCAGGGATCGTGACCTGCTGGGAGCCTGCCGTACAAACCTATCCTCTCCAAAAGGGACTCTAGTGTAGTTTAGGCCCCAGTTAGACTCCACACCCTGGGAGCAGACTCATAACATGGAGAATGAGGACAGAGGTTTAGAAAGTACATATACTTTATAAATATTACACTAGAGTCATGGCCCAAGATGAAATGAGCACTTTGGACACATATCTGTTGATAATACCTTATAGATCACCAAATCTTACAGCAAAGCAGGATTAACTGCATGGGTAAAGCAAGTCCTGGGGCCTCATTTACTAAGGGGAGCTTTAAATCGCCCCTTAAAATTGCCCAACATCGCTGGAGTTTTGGGGCAAATTTTTTCCCGAAAGCTCAGGATTTACTAAGGGGCTATTTTGAGGGGCGATTTTTAAACTCCAGCGATGTGTAGCGATTAAACTCGAGAGAGATGTGAGAGAGAGAGAGATTATGTTAAACTCTGTCGAGTTTGTGGTCAAAAGTTACTGGTCAAAAAAAAAATGGCTGCTGCATTGCGGGGCATGCTTAGCCTTATAGTACTGTAAGCAACAGCATGCCAAGGGTTAATGGCATATTGCCGGCAGCATATTGTGTCCGTTACAGTGTAAATAAAAAAAAATAAAAATCTTCATGGTCCATTACAGTGTAATAAAAAAAAAATCTTCATGCACCTAATAAAAGAAATATGTGCTCTCCGTTCCTATTAATAATAGTACATGCCCCATCAGGTCCCTTAATAGTTAAGCCTCCGTCCCCTCAGCTCCCTAAATAGTTAAGTCCATGTCCATCCCGGTATATTAATAGTTAATCAGCTGTCCCCCATAAGTGTTGACTTAGGTTGTGACCCTTAATGTCCTTTAAAAACATATATATATATAATATATATATAACATTTATAACCTCAGGCACGGCATGATTTATTTTTTATAAAATCTCTATTTCACAATTCTTTATAATATTGACATCTGAGTGCTAGTCTTTATTTTCCTCCTTTGTAAAGCCTGGTGACTTTGGGCCTGATCCAGAGCTACGAAATTGGCCGATTTCGAGCGAGCGTATGACCGTTTTTTGCATATTTTCGTATGAAAATTCGCACTGCGCATGCCCAGTATGACAGCTTCCGGTCGGCTGGACGACATGAGCGTATAGCGGTCGTATCGTGTGCGAATTTTTTGCTCGAGGGGCGTGCGTTCAGTATGACGGTCGCCTGGGCGCTCGTTTTACTATAGGGAGGCAGGGATAGCCATTTAAATTGTACAGTATGGGCGTGCTAAGCCCGTACGCTTTGCGTATTATGTGCGAAAATTCGTACGGCCGACGGTAGTACCCAGTGTAGGGTATAGCCACCGTAAGCAGGTACTTTACTATGGGAGTGTTAGGGGCGTGCATGTTTATTCGCACGGTCGAACGTACGCATTCGCCCGCCGTGCGAATTTTCGTAGCTCTGGATCAGGCCCAATATGCTCCACATGTCAGCCTGTAAGCAGAAACATATATATGAATACAAATAGCGGCAACGGTACTGTCCCTGCGCATAAACAGAAACCATAAAAATAATAAAGCCACCTCACGGTGGTGCTTTGCTCCTAGGAGCTACTACCGTGTCCCTCAAAGCCGCTGGTATAGCTTGAGATCAAAGGTAAACATTGCTGCAGTAAGCCGCACGTGGATGCCGGGGAGCGGGGAAGAAACTGGCGTCCTGGAACACAGCTGATTAAGTCCACACCTGACGCGCGTTTCGCTGTGCGCTTTTTCAAAGGTGTAAGGATTGGTTTTCACAGGGTGATTTTTAAAGGGGCTTCCTCCAATGGCTGATGTCCGCATTAAATATAATGAAAAATATCATATAAGTGCCAATATTAATAAAATGAGAACACAAGTAACAACAGTATGCACCATAATTAATAATATTTGTCAGAAGGTAATTGTCTGTATCTTGGTTACATTGTCAATGATGCTCTTTAAAGGAGACATGTTCCCATTTATAATGCTACTTCAAAGGAAAAGCATTATCATAAAGCAAGACATTTCAATTAAACCATCAAGTTAATGTAGGATATATAGTAATATCACCTTGTTAAATGGACTAGGAACACAAGTGACAATGGTATGCACTATAATTTATGATATTATATAAAAGTAAATATCTATATATTTATAATGTCTTAGTTACATTGTCCATGAATATTTGTATTCATATATATGTTTCTGCTTACAGGCTGACATGTGGAGCATATTGAGTCTCTCTCACATTTAATTATCATTGTGAATTTGGGTCCTTTATTTCAATGTTGGATCTATTAATATTTTGTTTATATGGAGTAGATAACCGGGGTCTGTGCAATAAAAATGTCATATTAGAGACTTCACAGTAATTAGAGGGGAATTAATTGTTATTATTTTTTGATATGAGCCCATTTTGGATTTCTTATCCTGGAACACCTGGTCTTTTAATAATATCATTGTTTGATGTAATTGTAGCTACTAACCCTTTTGTATTGTTTGCTGTTTGTCTTTGATAAATACATTTTGTACTTATTCTTTTCAGTTATGGTGTGGATATATGTGCACTTTGGATGAGACGATCCTTTTTCTCTTTTTGTTTATCCTGATAACTATTACCGTTAAAGTTGCACCCTCGCAATTTTCAAATAGAATTTTCAGATTATATAGGCGAGGTTAATATATCCTTGTACACAGTGCGGGATTTTCTCTTTTTGTAATACTACATTATTCTCTGCTTATCTGGATATTTCTTTAGATTTTTATCACTGAACAAATATTGACACTTTTGTTTTTTATCTGAATTCTTCAAACTATTTATGCACACTTGCACCTTTTTAAAATAACCTGATTTTATTATTATTTTGTACTTTATCTACTGTCTGAAAAATAACCTGGGTTTTGTGAATCTTTTTCACCTACTTCTACATTGAATTTTACTGTGAAATATTTTGCCAGCACATTTAATCTGAACAATTACTGCATTTGTAACTTTATTGGATTTCTACCACTTTAAATATATTTTTGCATTTAGATATTTTGGTTTAGATACATTTTTAAACACATTTTAGTTTAGGAATATTGTTTAACCTATATATCCTTGGTGCCGGTTACACACCTTGCACTTTAAAATGTGAAGTTATATATATATTTATATATATGTCATTTTTCTACCAATATATATAGCTAAAATTCTCATGTCGATGATTTAATATTTTGATAAAAGTATTAGTAATA
>WWET01003980.1:72564-99276 GCA_011038615.1 Limnodynastes dumerilii | reverse complement strand
TCGTACCGACGCCGGGAAAAGTTAAGGTAGGGTTCAGCCGGCGTACGGAGGGAAAGGTAAGGGGAGTGTCATGGGAGTGAAAGATTTTACGCTGAAGCCGTAATACGCTCCGCTCTCATGCGTAGGTCTGGATCAGGCCCCTTATGTGTGAGTCCGGGCCTATGTGACAATGTAATATCGTCTGGCAGTGTTGAACCAGGAGCTGTCCAGGTTATAGAAAAGATACGTTGACATAATTAAGTTGCAGTATTATTATTACTAACAGGTTTTTAAATAAAACTTTCTTATTATGTAGTGCTGTACAATTCTATTATTATTAACGCTTATTTATATAGCACCACAATGTCCACAGTGCTTTACAGACAACATTAGACATTCACATCAGTCCCTGCCCCTACTGGAGCTACATACTAAGGTCCCTAACACATACATACATACATCCACACACATACTAGGGTTAATTAGCAGCTTTCAAATACGTCAAGGGTTGTGACCAGCTAGAGGAGGGGGCATTTTTCAGAGGAAGAGGTGTAATAGAACACGAGGGCATGAATATAAAGGCATGAATATAAACTGGAGGGTGGTAGATTCAAAGGAAATGTGCGGAAAAATTACTTCACTGAAAGGGTGATAGATAAATGGAATATTCTCCCATCTGAGGTGGTTGAGGCCAGTACAGTAGAACAATTTAAACATGTTTGTAGAACAATTTAGCCAATTAACCTACCAGCATGTTTTGGAGTGTGGCAGGAAACCCACACAGACACAGGGAGAACATACAATCGCCGCACAGATAAGGCCTAGTTCGGGAAATGAACTCATGATTTCAGCGCTGTGAGGCACAACTGCTACTCACTGAGCCACTGTGCTGTCACGCACAAGTCCCTGCCGTAAGGGACAGACTGCGGGTTATGTTTTAATCAGCAGCCAAATAACCTACAAACATCTTTTTATAGCACTTGGATAAAACCTCAGGCAGATATGTGGAGAAGATGAGGCCTTGACCGGGAATCGAACTCATGACCTCAGCACTCTGAGGCAGAGGTGCTAACCACAGGAAATAAAAGATGGGTATTAGGGATAAGCGCTATGGGCCGGATCCAGATGTAAGTATGACAGGGGACTTACACAAGTCATCTGCATAAGTCCTCTGCCTAGAAACATTGGCGCATGCGTGTGCCAGATGTTCCGCAAGCATACCCTCAGACGTACGGAACTAAATGACAAACGTCTGAATGTACGATGAAGGGGCCGACCCTTCAGATAGGCATTTAAATGAAGGGGCGGAGGCGGGAAATCACTGTTACGACTTGATCTGCATCTGTACGAATGCGGATAAAGTCGAAAAACTTAAGGGAGTGTGCACTCCCCTCTACGATACGTAATGACATACCTGGATCTAGCGCTATGTGTCCTTCTGGGATGTCGGTAATGGATAATCATCCCAAATACAACTAAATAAAACCAGTGTCCATAATGTGAGTCCCATAATGTAGATTCATATCAAGGTGCTTGAATCCGTCACGGGGAGTCCACACATGACAAGAAAATATGGTAAGAAGATATACTTAATATAACATGAAGAATGATAATACACAGATCCTTACAAAACTAAAAAAGAATAGTCCACAGCACATAAATCACACAACAAAGATATAAAAAAACGTCAGTCGTTATCCCAAATGAATCATTTGGCAGAGCTGGAGCCCAGATATGAGGATAAAAGTCCTGGGAAGATCCACCACCGCTTGTGAGACCCTGGAGATCAGAATTCCTGTCGTGGAGTGCACTTTTACCATGGACTGGGCTCCCGCTCTGTCGGAGGTGGATAATAGCGTTAAGAAGGAACAGACACATTGCTAGAAGGTTCCAATGTTGTGATCTGGCCTGATGAGCTCTTTTTAAGCATTATAATTTTTGCACTAAGATCGGAAAACACTCCCTTTTAGAAATAAGGAGATGCAGAATTCCATCCTGAATAAAAC
The DNA here is from genome assembly GCA_011038615.1 of Limnodynastes dumerilii. Lineage (NCBI taxonomy): Eukaryota > Metazoa > Chordata > Amphibia > Anura > Limnodynastidae > Limnodynastes > Limnodynastes dumerilii. The sequence continues at coordinate 97,291 of WWET01003980.1, read as the reverse complement.
TGCAGGAAAAGCTGACTTTGGAGAAAAGAAATAAGGAAAAACCATGCTGCAGGGCAAGGGTGCTAAACAATTCATAACTCACACAACACAGGGCAACTTCTTCATTTCTTTATAACAAACATTTAACATTTATTTTAAAGTTTTGCTCCAAAGTTCAGCACCTTGGTGTCCGATATATTTTGACAAATGGCTCATTTCAGTGAATTGTTATTTTATTAAAATTTTTAAGTGCTTTCTGGTAATTATGTGCAGGAACCTAGCTATATGACACTAACAGCGCCCACTGGCCATCATCACAGACTCTGCCCTAGATAGCTACAGGCAGTCACTGTTTACATTACACACCGAAACGCAGTAAGAAAAGTCACCGCCTTGCCCTGCTATGTACTGTCATTTAAACTCCACTTCAACCCATGGAAGTTTAACAAATCATTTGGCACCACGCACTACAGTGATAATTGGGTCAATCTACTGATAATTGGATGATCGGACCAACAGTCGCTCTAGTGTATGGCCAGATTAAAGACTTGGATAGAGCCATTATGTACTATACAATCTTCCACAAGGACTGATGCATAGGGCCAATGCAATGAAGTTCGCAGGGGATGCAGTGCAGACCGGCACCAGGCTGGCGTGTCTCTCATCCCCCCCCCCCCTCGCACTGCCAGCGATCATCAGGTGCGGCAGTTACACAGAACAGCTGGTAGAGGTTTGCAGGTACCGTATTCCTGTTTGCAAATGACAGAGACATGACATCAGGTCACACCAGCATTACACAGAAGGAGAGCAGCAGACACACGGAGGGAAGAGATCAAAGGTAAGTAAAGTGTAGGACTCAAAGGGCTGGAGAGACATGATGGGCAATACTGCGTGTTACGAAGTCAGCTACCGGGGCACGGGGTCTTTCTTATCAGGTGGTTTTCACTAGATGGTGGAGATGGATTTGGCTGCGCCTCAATAACAGGTCATACTCCGTTGAACTGGACTCGTGGAATAAGGAAAGGAAACCCAAGATGAGGGAAAGGAAACCCTGGTGAGGGAAGGTGAAGACAGGTAAGCGGGAATCAGACCAGGCCGGAAGGGACCGACCGGTGACAAACTACATGAAAACACTGAACCGGGGATGGAGGACGAGAGGTAGGTCACGGAACTGGATGAGATGGACTAGGGCTTGCACACACACAAACATACAGCGGAGTCCCCGAAGGGGTAACATGAAAAGGCGCTCAAGGGGAGATAAGGAATAAATGGAAAGGTAGGTACACTAAGTAGGGAGAACCAGGGCAGGATACACTGATGGGAACAGAAGCAGGAACAAGGCAGGATATGGGGGCAAACAGTGGTCAATTCACTAGGCTAGAAAGTACTAGGCACACAAGTATTGCAGATCACAGCACTGGCAAGACAGATACTATAACCAGAGCCAGAGGAAGTGTGGAAGGAATTCATATAGGGGCTGCTGACCACTGATTGGTCAACAGCAGACGTGCAAGAAAGAGATAGCAACAGGGGAAAACATCCAATAGCCAATGAGACATGCAGAGCAGAGGGCACGCACCCGCCAGCGGCAGCGTCCACGTGGGATTTGTTTACCTGTAGCACACGACATATGCTGCTCACCCGACGGAGAGAGCAGCACGTGCCCGGAGCAGGTAAGCGCAGTACATGCCGTTCTGATAATGGCATGTAACACTGGTTGGAAACACATGATGAAGAATACTGGGAGCTGGAGACACATGATGGGGAATACTGGGGATCTGGAGACACATGATGGGGAATACTGGGGATCTGGAGACATATAATGATGAATACGGGGGGACTGAAGACACATGATGGGGAATACTGGGGATCTGGAGACACATGATGGGGAATACTGGGGATCTGGAGACACATGATGGGGAATACTGGGGATCTGGAGACACATGATGGGGAATACTGGGGATCTGGAGACACATGATGGGGAATACTGGGGATCTGGAGACACATGATGGGGAATACTGGGGATCTGGAGACACATGATGGGGAATACTGGGGATCTGGAGACACATGATGGGGAATACTGGGGATCTGGAGACACATGATGGGGAATACTGGGGATCTGGAGACACATGATGGGGAATACTGGGGATCTGGAGACACATGATGGGGAATACTGGGGATCTGGAGACACATGATGGGGAATACTGGGGATCTGGAGACACATGATGGGGAATACTGGGGATCTGGAGACACATGATGGGGAATACTGGGGATCTGGAGACACATGATGGGGAATACTGGGGATCTGGAGACACATGATGGGGAATACTGGGGATCTGGAGACACATGATGGGGAATACTGGGGATCTGGAGACACATGATGGGGAATACTGGGGATCTGGAGACATATAATGATGAATACGGGGGGACTGAAGACACATGATGGGGAATACTGGGGATCTGGAGACACATGATAAGGGATAATGGGGTCTGAATACTTGGGTCTGGATTCACAGTTACTTAGTTTTCGTCTTACGTACGTTGTTTTAAGAATTAGACTACCACGCATGCGTAGTAGCTTATTTACGCTATCTACGAACCATTTCTGTACTTGGATTGCGTAAGCGCGGTCTTTAGACATTTACAGAAATGGTACGTAGATAGCATAACTAAGCTACAACGCAAGCGTAGTAGCTCAATTCTTAAATCAACGTACGTAAGACGAAAACTACGTAACTGAGTCCGAACCCAAATCTCCTGCTTACACGATGTAAACATATGTTTCTCAGACGCTTCGATCATTTATAGAGAGATATATTCTATTCTTTGGCACACCCACACGTAAGTATTTACGTGACACATACGTAAATGGCCCATACGTTCACAATTACGCTACGTGAATGTGCGTATTTTCTATGGTGCGCATGCGCAGTGCGTACAAAACAGCGATTTTACGCCTCCGCCACACGTAAATTTGCTTCGAAGCGTTGTTCTGGATCAGGCCCTATGATTGGTTTGCTTTTATTGTGGTTACAAGATTGTGTGTTATAACACTTACATACTTACTACAATTTATTTGTATAATCATAAATACTCGCACCAACCAAAGAGAGCAGAGGAAAACAGGATCCGTATAATATTGTCAAATAATTCCCTTAATATACCCTTGGTGTTACTAAGATCTCAATGATATAGTATATACAAACAAATGGAGAAAGCGGCCTTACATCTCTCGATGTATGCTCGTTTACTCCAATTGTCTCACTGAAAAGGTACAGAGGTATAAAAAGTTGAACCGTTATCGATATCAATTTTAAAATTAGCAAAATATAAAAAAAACCTGAATAAGGACAATGGGGAAGAGACTGGCTCCTTCCACTATCTTCAACAAATATCTGCCATGTGCTTGTAGCTGAAGATACACTATTCAATATATATTTTGCTTCTTGTTTATATCAGATTTCATACTTTGTTAGGTTTGTATTTTTATATTGTTTTTGTTTTTATTTTTTGCTTCTTGTTTAAATATGTTTATTATTTTTCAGATTTATTTGAGAATAGTAATAAAGTATCTCTGAAAAATCTTATGTCTGGTTGTGGTTCATTGAATATTCAATTATTTCATACTATCAGATTGGTCAAGGTTTGTCCAGCTTAATGAATTCTTTTGGTACATCACAGGCATGTTAAAAGTACGCAAATATACGCACAGACGTTGCAAGGCAACAGCCATAACAAGTCCATGCGTAAAATCAACGTAGACAGCGTAAATTTAGTTACTACCCATGCGCAGTTCATCAGATCGTAAAAATACGCACGGAACTTCCCGCAAAGGCGGCCCGTGAAGTTAATTTTAATATAGTGAGTATTCCGAATAGGCAGATAATATGAAATACGGTAATTGAGCTTTTTATATTTCTATACTTTTTCAATGAGAAAATTGGGGAAAATGAGTGCATGTAGATGGATCCAGCTTTCTCCTTTTGTTTGAATACGATTGCTACAATCTAGGCGGTCACGCAAATTTAAAGCACCGGCCCTGCTGATGTTAATGATATATTTTTTTTAAAAGTTCTTCTATTTAAATAACAACTAACAAATGAATGTATATGTCTCCCGTATGTGTAGTGCACATAGTGATTCAATAAATGAATACACCTAAACTAAGAAGTCCCTAATGGACAGAGACAAAGAGAATCCTTTTTACGGGCTTTGAAGGTATAGTGTAAAGGATAATGTATAGGAGAAAAGCCTGCAGACCTGTTGACACTTCAGTTGGCGTTCAATAGGCTTTAGTTGTTGGCGTGTTTTACCTGTTCAGGTACACATTGCAATCTGTCAACTGGTGCAGCAGAACATAAAGCGCTGTTTACTTTAACGACACTACAGAAACCAAAGCAGGTTCAGCCCAAAGAGCCATTAAAAAGGCACTTTTTATTTTACTCTCTTCAAGTAAGCAAACAAGGATTTATTTGTCCTGGTCATTAGTGCTCGAATGAGGAGTGTAGAGCAATACACAGAAAATCAAAGCAAATTACCCTCTGCTGTCCCCGAAGAGGGCCCGAGAAGAGCATCTAATTCTGTTTATGGAATGGAACCAGACTTACAAAAATAGAGCACAGTGCATGTGCCAGCAACGGATGAATCTGGAACCTCTGGATACAAAGGGCCAGATCCAGACCTACGTCTGTGTTATGAACTAGCGCGGATCGTATTTACGCAAGCATAAATACTATGCACTCCCCCCGGGCACTCCCATCAGTCTGCTGTAATTACACTGCCTTACGCCTGCTGAACCCTACCCTAACTTTTGTAACCCTAACTACGGTAGGACGTAATAGGTCAGCCGTAATTATGCAAATGTTACGGGCGACCTATTTTCAATTTACGGCCGCCATGAGTTGCGACAGGAAACATCTGCTGGGCGCATGCGCAGAACATTCTTACAGCCGAAGTTACATTTACGGGTGGCATAAATACGCCCGCCGGCGTAGTTATGGATCTGGCCCAAAATTCCCGTACTAGGATAATTTTGCATTGCTGTGTGATCCTAAGGGCTGTACGTATGTGCAAGGCAAGACCTTTTCCTTTGAATATACTGACTTCCGAACACAGGAACCTACCTTACATTTTTTGCACCGGATCCACAGAAAATGGGGCCGATGCATAAATAAAAATCATACGTATCGTTCTGATGGCGTGTAAACATGGTAGGAGAGGGAAGTATTCAAATCGTACAGTAAGGGCTTGGTTAAGCCCTTACATATGATTTTTATTTGTAAAAAGCCAGCGGTTTGGATAGTAAAAATATCCCCTTCTATTGTTGCACTACAGCTCACAACAAGCCCAGGCTTCCATTAAATGTATGGGTATGCTGGCGTTTGCAGTACTAAAAGCTCCAGCATGGCTTGCCATCTAGGCCGCTGAGGCTTGTAGTGCAAACCACCGCATTGTAAATCCAGCAGTTTGTATGTTCAATATTTTTATAATCGGGATGGCGACTTTTAAAGCGCCAGTTTGGGAAATTGGTCATTCTGGCTATGTTAATGGCGGTTTAATTATTAGTAACTGTGGAGGTTTTAGAACTGCCAGAGAAATCTCCCAAAAGTGGCAGTAAATCCATCCCTAAAAGTAATACTGACCTGTCCGTGTGGCATCAAGTCCGTACTTATCCAGCAGGCATCTCCATTGAGCGCTGAAATGTCAAGCAGGCATAACAGTCAATCCTGGAACTGTCAAGCAGGCGTCACAATTGATCCAGGGATTGTTGAGCAGGTGTCACAGTCAGTCTGGAGTCCTCTGTTCTATCATTGTTGAGCAGGCGTCCATCGAGCAGGTTAGTATATTATAGGAGACCATAGCCTGGAAAATACACCAATAGCAAGATATTAAAGGCAGGATCAAGGAGTGTTCTACAATATTAAAATAAGAAAAGGGGTATTTAACTCATTTAAATTAGTGCAGTAACTGTCCGTTGTACCTGTGCTTCTGTGAAAACTCTACATGTCAGGGGAAGGTGTAAGTCATAGGCAATGAAAATGGTCCTATATGTAATAAAAACAGTGATCTATACATGGTATAAAAAAGGGCCATCTTATACCAGCCACTTTTGAAATGGCTCTGCATTTAATTGCTTTTGTCCCACAATCGAAGATCACGAAGGCGAATGTGAAGCGCCGAGAAGTGAGTATTTATACTACCCCAACCCTTATCCTAATTCTTACCCTAACCCTCACCTTTCATTACCCTAACCCTAAGCATCTCTTCCCCACAGCCTTACCCTACTCCTTTACCTGCAGCCTAACCCTAAGACTCCTCCTTCTGCAGCCTAACCCTAAGACTCTCCTCTCCGCAGCCTAACCCTATGTCTCCCCTCCCTGCAGCCTAACCCTAAGACTCCTCTCTGCAGCTTAACTTTAAGACTCCCCATAGACTCCTAACCCTAAAACTCCACATAGTGCTCCCCGGTAATACTCACCTGTCCATTGGCTTTGCTGTGGGAATGAATGGGTAAGTATGGCGAAAAATACATTTAGCATACTTACACATTCATTAATAAAACCCTCTAATTAGTGCTAGACGGATCTCTGAATACGGCCCAATAATAATGAAAATAATAATAATATAATAATAACAAATAATTATAAATATTACGCAGCCTCACGCTCTGCAAACAGAAGAGGAGCATGAGGCTGCGCAGTGCACGCACGCCTGACATCCCCATGTGACACCCGCGCGCAGTGCACTGTTGGGAACGGAAGGCTGCTGGAGACCGTCACCGTTTGTACAGAAATAGGTGGTACTGGGATCTTCCATTGGGTGCAGGGTGAGTGCCACGGGCGGCCCCCTTGTCTGCGGGGGCCCGTGTGCACTGCACACTCTGCACCCATGGTAGATACGCCACTGGTTAGCACAGAGCTCATATAAAGTGCCAACATTTCTAACTTATTAGAGAGTATAGAAAAGTTGCCATTGCAGAGAGACTAATGATTTCCTTTTAAACTATTACAATGAACAGTTAAACAATTTTTCTTCTTCATATTCTGCTCTGGAGGTGATTTCTTCACCAGGAAATCCCACACCCACCCTGTGTTCTCAAACACTTATCCTGCATAATCTGCCTGCAAAATTGCAGCTGCATTACAGAGATTGCTTGTTACATTCTCCAAATACTAGCACTGTGAATGGGCCAGCTATATAGTAACAGTTATTTACACCAACGTAACTCTAACTGCCTTTTCTGGTGACCTCGGGGACTCATGATGAGTTATATGTACTTTTGCAGTATTTTGTGGTTAAGAGCAGGTGAATGTGATACATGCTACATACAACTCAGTATGAGGCCCTCAATGTCCACTGGTGGGTCTTATCCTTATGTTATGTTACCATATCTGTTATTGTAATATGTCACACTTAACTGTAGGATAACAATAATGGGTCTTTAAGACCATATATATGCAATCTACGTATGGAAAAGATACGTATATTACGTTATAAATTTACTGTGCATGCGCAGTAGTCAAATACGTTAAACTCTGGACGTATATGTTTTCTGTCCGGGAGTCTGCATATGGCCCATTAATAGTAATAATAATAATAATAATAACAAATAATTATAAATATTAGTAAATTATAATAAACATTATTAATAATATAGGGGTAGATCCAGAACTACATTTGCCGTATGTTTATTCGCATAGCGTATTTACGCGTGCATATATTCTATACACTCACCTAGGCACACCCCTTGAATGTACGTATTTTGTCAAGATCCACTTTCCAAACACTACCTTAACTTTTGCCAACGTAACCGCAGTGATCCGCACACGTACGTATGGCCAACACGCATTTACGCAGCTAAGCACGCCCATACTGTACACTTTAAATACAACCCCCCGCCTACTTAACGTATTTCAGGCGTATTTTGGACTCACGTAAAATTGGCACGCCCACACGTAAGTATTTACGTGACACATACGTGAATGGCCCATACGTTCACAATTACGCTACGTTACTGCGCCACGTGTAAATTCGCTCACAAGCGTTGTTCTGGATCTGGGCCTTTAATAGTAATAATAATAATAATAATAATGACCAAGCTTACGCAATCTACGTACAGAAATGGTACGTAAATAAGCTATTACGCATGTGTAGTAGCCCAATTCTTAAAACAACGTACGTAAGACGAAAACAGCGTAACTGTGAATCCGGACCAGGGACATCAGAGAGGAAGGAGTGCGGGTGGGAGATTCACCTCCTCCTCCTCCTCCTCCTCCTCCTCACAGGGGAGAAGATTGTTTGTTTTTGAATTTGAAGTTTATTTTACTAATATTGGACTGATGTCTGTTTTAACCTTTTAAACCCTTAAATATAAATGGTGGAAATAAATAACGTTGGACTAACATTGGTGTTGAGTGAAATTTCCATTTTGGAATCCAGAGATGAGAGGAAACTGAGTTACGGATAACAGCAATTCTCTGTGTTATGCATGTTTACAAGACACCGAAGGATGAGTAATACCCCTTTCAGATTGACACTAAAAAAGCAGGTTTTTGGCCAAAAACGCGGCAACCCGGCTTTTTGGTGGTGATCTGAAAGGTACCGGGGTCCTGGTCCCGGGTCTAATAACCCGGAACTTAGACACGGGAAAAAAGTGGGGAATGTGATAGGTGTAGACCTGGGTTTTTCAACCCGGGTCTCACCTAATGCACCCGATTGGAGGGAGTCCCTCCCCAGGAGCAGTACGCAGCCCCTTCACAATGGACCTGATTCACACTTAAGAATCTTCTTAAAATAAGAACTTAAAGTCACACCTGGGCTAAACCATGTTGATTGCAGGGGAGTCATATTTCATCTGTTGCAAACAGTACTAGTGTTGAGAGGTGATATTTCCCAGCCCAAGTCTAAAAACAGTGTAATAGTAAAGCTGGTCAGTATCTGTGTGCAGTAAGCAATTCAAAGATATATCCCTGCATGCACAGAACACAATTAAATTAATCCTCCCTGCAATCAACATGGTTTTGTCCAGGAGTGACTTTAAGTTCTTATTTTAAGATTCTTAAGTGTGAATCAGGTCCTATGTCATGGCAGAACCAGGACCCAGAATTTCCCGGATCTGCCCTGGAGTTTTTTTATGGGACCTACCCGGGTTTTTTTTTATTTTTTCACCAAAAAGCCCCAGCTGCAATCTGAAAGCGGTTTAAGTTACAGAATATTGCAACATTGTTTATTAATTGTAATACGCTACGGCAGAAGCCTTGTTTTTTGTGTTTTTCATGAAAAATATGATTGAGTTATGAAATGCTAAAGCAGAAGATATCCAAAGGCTGAGAACCACATATGAAATGAAAAAAGGAATGTTGCACTACCTACGAGTATATTACACAACGGTATCGTCCGGTGTTTCTATTTTTCATGAGCTAAAAGAGAAATATAAGAATGAAAAAAGAACTGAAAGGTATTATTATTTATTAACAGATTTTTATATAGCGTTATAAGATTACATAGCGCTTTACACAGAATATTTCACATTAGTCCCTGCTCCATGCTAAGGTCCCTAACACATACACTCACAGACATTAGGGTGCATTTATTCAGCAGCCTACCTACCTAACCTACCAGCATGTGGGAGGAAACCAGAGCACCCGGAGGAAACCCACGCAGACACGAAGAGAACATACAAACTCTACACAGATAAGGCCTTGTCCAGGGGATCAAACACATGACCTCAGCCCTGTGAGACACAAGTGCTACTCAATGAGTCACCGTGCGAGAAAAGGATATGACCACAAGCTGAGGAAAAGAAATAGACAGGACACTGTAAATAAAAGACAAACTGGATAACCTGAAATGCCGGTCACCTCCAGTAGAAATCCTCTTTACCTGTATATTTGACCCACTGGACCTTGTTTGGTCTTGGAGTTAGTAATTAAGGGGGAACGTGGGTCCGGATTCACAGTTGCGTAGTTTTCATATTACATACGTTGTTTTAAGAATTGAGCTACTACGCATGCCTGGTAGCTTATTTATGCTATCTACATACCATTTCTGTACGTGGATTGCGCAAGTGCGGTATTTAGACGCATGCGTAATAGCTCAGTTCTTAAAACAACGTACATAAGATGAAAACTACGTAACTGTGAATCCAGGTCTTGGTTTATAACCCCCACTTCTGGAGGTGAGCTGTTAAGGAGGGGGGCACAGAAAGTGTGTACAACTGTTCTTGTAAGAGAAATAGCACTGACTTATATACTAATTAATTTACTTTGTCAATAGTCCATATGCAAATGTTTCCTATAGGACAAGCTTTTACTAGAGTTTGAGCAAACACTGATTTACTCAGGAGGGAGTATACTGGTTTATTAAAGCTGAACTCTAACCACAATCCCTTTAAAGAGATGTAAATGACAGATTCCCCAAACCTTCTGTGATTTATATTGTAACTAAGCTTCCTGTGGGTGAGGCTATGACCCACCGATGTCACAACCTGAAACAGACACACAAGCTCAGACACTTGTTTACAATTGATTTGGATATCTTTAATGTTATTATTACAGACCTAAAACTGATGAGGGCCAAAGAAAGCAAGAAAATGTAAGGAGTTAGCAAGACAGGGGGAGGGGGGGGAGAGGTTAGGATAAGGAAGGGTAGGCTGGACTGAAGAAGTGGGACTTGAGGTAGTGCTTGAAGGCTTAGAGGGTGGTGGTTAATCTAAGAGGTTGTGGTAGGTAATTCCAGTGCACAGGGGCAGCATGGGAGAAGTCTTGGATGTTGGAATGAGTGGTGGTTATCAGGTGGGAGGGAGGTGAGGCAGAGGATGTTGCAGGGCTATGGGTCGGGAAGAAGTATGTATGGTAAGGGAGGAGAGGAAGGATGTATATATTAATAATATGGGAATTGGTTGATGCAGTCGCTGCCTCGAAAATGCTGTTTATGAAATAGAGACAGCCGAAAGCTCATTTCAAAAACAGCGCTAATTCTCAACCTTTATTAATGAATGGGTAAGTATGCAGATTAGCATACTTACCCATTCATTCGGAAACCGCCACTGCAGACCCATCACATCGCTGCAGACCCGCCGGACAGATGAGTATTACAGTGGAGTCTATGGGGAGATTTAGGCTGCGGAGAGGGGCGTCTTAGGGTTAGGCTGCAGAGAGGGGCCTCTTAGGGTTAGGCTGCAGGGAGGGGCGTCTTAGGGTTAGGCTGCTAGGAGGGGAGTCTTAGGGTCAGGCTGATGGTAGGGGAGTTTTAGGGTCAGGCTGCAGGGAAGGGAGTCTTAGGGTTAGGCTGCAGAGAAGAGAGTCTTAGGTTTAGGCTACGGAGAAGGGAGTCTTAGGGTCAGGTTAAGGGGAAGGGGGAGTTAGTGCAATGGAAGAGGAGGGTTAGGATTAAGGCAATGGTTGGGGTTACATAAATACTCACTATTCACCGCTGCATCTTCTTTCTTCAGTGGATCGATTGTTTTTACTCTGCAAGACAGAAGCAATCAATTTCCTAAACAGTTCGCAAAGGGCTGTTCTCAGCAGGGACCCACACCAGGGAATTGGAACCCTTGACTGTCTCCCAACCAAAATACAAAACTAATGCTCTACTTCCACCTTGGTATTGCACCCCACATGGTGTCCAGCAAGACTGCCCACAAAGATGAGACTCAAACTATGACCAATGCTTAAATACGAACCAACTATAACCATAAGCTTTCCACAGTTTATCCTTCTTCAGGCTGAATATTATAAGCCTCCATTTTTTACTAACTTTGTTTGATTAAAGCCTGATATCTGTCATTTATCTAATTAAATTGTTTGTTATTTATCTAACCCAGACTACTGCACCAAGTGTATTAGTGGAACCGAGCATATTGCATAAAGGTAAAGGATCAGGAGCCTCATAATTCAGCCCTATATCCAGCCAAAGGGCCACAAGTTATACTTATAATGAATAATAATAGACCAGATCTTCAGATCAATATCTTTTATTGTAGCAATTCAAAATAAAAAACATACAAGCATAAGTTTGCATGTAATTGTTTTCACAACTGCAATTATAGGACCATATTCACAAATAGGATTTTTCTACTTTTCCCGTGCTTATTTTTAGGTACGGATGAACTGCGCATGCATAGCAACTTAATTTTACACAAGCTATGTTGGATTTAGCCAAGGAAATCCATTAGGCACAGACTTTACATCCGTGCTTAGTGAGATACGTCTGAAGGGGCAGTGCCAGACCTACATACGTAGGAAGTTAAGTGAAAGTGGGTGGGGCATTTAAATGGCCTAATATGGGCGCGGTTAGGAAAGTACGCACGTACCTTAGCAAAATAAGCACAATTATACGCACGTAAAGTTAAGGTTTCCCTATGGCGGCGGAAGTCAGTCTAAGTCCGTAACTTCGAGGGGAGGTGTCATGGGTGTTGCCTTGCAACGTAGGTGCGTATTTTTGCGAATCCGTTTTTCACACGTAAGTCTGAATACGGCCCATAGTCATCAATAGACATCGGATTATATGCACTATCAAAATGCCAAAATATGCATGCAAATATGCACTAAAAAGACAGTTAAAGCTTTAGGACCAGATTCACACTTGCGTGTGTGATCCGTAGGTGCAGATACACATGTATCCGCACCTACATTGGTCCAATCCCCTCCCCTGCCTGCCCCCGTTTTTATATCCCTAATGGCACCTCTTAAGGAGGAAAAATACTCATGGACAATCCCCAGCCCAATTTACATCCCTCCCCCCACCCACTTTACCTAATTATCCCCGGAGGCTGTCGTGGCACGTCTCCTTTCACTTAAAAAAAACTACTTAGACATAGATATAATTCATCTACATTCCGGTGTGGATCCGGTCCTTAGTTATTATCACTGAGTCAAAGACAAAACTAGATGCAGTATAACACCGGCACAGTTAATAAATTGTTAAGCATATAAGTCCTATCATGGTCTTAACAGAGTTCACAATGTACAGACAATAAATTGAATTTTGAGAAGTCGCTATTCGTTTTACATATGTTTCATACAATAAGTGTATGATCCCTAGGTGCGTATACGAATGTATCTGTACCTAATTCCCTGCTCCCCTCCCCCGCCCTACTCCCATTTTTAAATGCCTAACGACACTTCCGAGTGCCATAGGGCACCCTCAACTACTGCTTAAGGAGGGAAAATACGCACATAGATTCCCCAGCCATCCCTCCCAGCCATTTAGTTGTTAATGCACATGTATCTTTAATAAGTTTGCTGACATTCCAGTGATATAGAAGGTGTGGATTTTGTGTAAACCTAGATAAGTTAAGGAATTGTTGACCCATGTGACTTGTAATTGGCGACGCCAAGGGGGGCTAGTAGGTCCAAGAAAGAGAGCAATTGATTTTGTTTTGTTTACCTTAAGGCCTGAGATCTTCCCAAAATCATCAATTACATTGCAAATTTCTGAGTGCCACGAGGGTTCAAGACATATAATAACTGATCATCACAGATCTGATACTTAAGTGATCAGATTTCAGGCACTCCAACATGACCCCTTCCACTAAGTATAAAATGCTCTGTTCCTGAGCTTCCAACAATCAGTTACTATGGTAACGAACTATGTTCTGAAGAGAAAAATGTTTTTCAAACATGAGTTAATTCATTTAATGCAGGTGAGTGACAGCTGGAAGCTCAGGAGCGGAGTATTTTGTACCTTGAGTCTTGTTGGAGAGTCTGGGATCACATGGGGATGTTCGCAGGTTCAAAATATCCATGCATTAGCACAGATGACCCCTACCCCATAGCTCCTAACATTGAGAATCCTGAAAACGGGACAAAACAAGCCCCACCCCTGTTCCACCCAAACTCCACCCAGTTCCGCCCACAAACATCCCTACTCGGTCAAAATCCCACCCATTTTTGCATCAACATCACCCCCTTTGCGGCCTATAAATTAGGACAGTTCCGCCTAAAGAAAGACAATCGGGAGGAATGCTAAACTGACATGGGTGGACTTCTGATACCTACGGCCTACCTTAATTTTATTTACCTTCATTTTTCTGATTCAGAAAATAGCATTACACAAGTGTTATAAGTTATAACAAACATCTGACATCAACAAAGAAAGTTGCAGTCAGTCAAAAGTTTTAACCTGAGGGCCACATGAGTATCCGTCCACCTGTATATCAGTGCTTTATACACACACCTTGCGTCCTGCAGGTGAAGTGTTAAACGTAGGCTCGTATACACACTAACACTCCTAGTTTAAAAATGTAATTGCACAACATGTTTGCTAGAAAATGAACAGGGAAGCTTTCACGAAGCCTTTAAAAAGCACGTGACACAGCTATTGGCTCCCTGCTATTGTCACTACGCTTTCTGTTTGCCCAGTCCAAATATTTGTCCAATATTACTGGCTCTTTGGAAATAAAAGAGCTTTCCTTATTGTCGCTTTCTCAGCCTATTCAGTGTCTACATGCTTCTAATTTCTTATATTTATATGTTATTTACTCCATATACAATGTATATTTTTGTCTATCTATCTATCTATCTATCTATCTATCTATCTATCTATCTATCTATCTATCTATCTCATATCTATCTATCTATCTATCTATCTCATATCTATCTATCTATCTATCTCATATCTATCTATGTCATATCTATCTATGTCATATCTATCTATCTATCTATCTATCTATCCTATTCTTTACAGGAGCACATCTTATAAATGTTTTGTATATTTGTAGGTTAATCATTTACTGACCTATGAGAGGATAAAAATAGTTTTGCCCCAGCTACTTTCCATTGGAAATGGATTAAAGATACATTTGCTAAAACGTGTGAAGAGAATAAGCGGAGGTGGCACGTTCTTCATAGATTCTGGCTGTCAGTTATATAAAAAATGACCTCTATATGGGGAGGGTGCTGAAGTGTCAATAGTACTAATAAAGACAGCCGGCTTATGTGTGCTATGTACATAAGTCAGTGTCAGCTGGTACTGCGCATGTGCAGTACTGTGACTTCCGCATCGGAATGCAGAGCGGAATGCAGTCGTCTACAGCGGGATGGGCCCACTCACCAGGCGCACGAGATACTCACAGTGGGTGGGCACAGGAATGCAGATCGTAGCGTAAGGGCATTCCGAAGCCCTTAAGGTAGGGTTCTGCATGCGGAAGGACCACCGGTACGTCTACAAGTACGCAATGTAGGATACCTAGGGCCAGATTTACTAAGCTGCAGGTTTGGAAAAGTGGAGATGTTTCCCATAGTAACCAATCAGATTTTAGCTCTCACTTTCCTCTTACATACTAGAGAATGTCAGCTAGAATCTGATTGGTTGCTATAGGCAACATCTTTACTTTTCCAAACCCGCAGCTTAAATTTGGCCCCTAATTCTGTACATTAGCCACCATTATGAAGGCTAACATGCGCAACCTTAGCTTCATTCTGGATCCAACCCAATACCTTTCTCATACCTCTCCTCTCCCATTAGTCTAAGCGCCGTACAGATCCCGACCTGTCATCGGAAAGACTTCCCGAGGATCCGTACTGAAAGTGCGCTATCTGCGCATACGCACTCACTAGATGCAGGCAGTTACTGCTCGCAAAAAGCAGGAACTGCCCCCATTAACCCATCCTTTTCTATTAGCTGGTCTTGTTTTATAACAATTACTTCAAATTGATAGCCGATACATATTATGCCACCGCTATATATCAACCTGTTAACAAATACATAATATAAAAAACATCTACCGCCTGGAATTCTTCAGGGAACACTCAGAAGTCATTCACTTCTTGCAGGAACGCCCGCTCGTACAGCTACTAATCGCTCAGCTTTGATAGGCTTGTACGTAGAATATGAATGGGTTGGCTTGCGCTGCCCAGAGTTTGACCCAGCTCGCTGTATACCTGCAATACCGGTTCAGAGTGTGTGAACTGTCAGATCTCTGTGTGTAGCAGGTGTAACCAGTCTGAGATGTATTCCAACAATGACAAGAGGGTGACTATTTATAGTGCTTGCTAAGATAAACTATTGTTTCCTGAATGATAACGGGAAAAAAAAAACCGCTGCCAAAAATCACAAGCCTCCACTTAACGGTAACAGCAAAAATGTTCCTTATGTTATTATATATGTTATAGATTATGGGCCAGATTCAGATTAAAACACACATCAGGCGACATAGCATCATTTGTGCTTTAATGCAACAGGCATGCACCGTAAATACGTGTATCCTAATGTGCCGTAGTGTAGGCTACTCTAGTGACCGTGTGCCTTGTACCGGTATTGGACTTAGATGTCCCAATCCGGGGCCAGACTTACTAAGCTGCTAAGGTCTCCCAAACTGCCACTCTGAGACCGCACCCCCTCTATGTGACCCAAAGTTGGGGCTCTATTTAGAGTTAAGATTAGAGTTAGGACTGTTCAGCAGAGAAGCCTTGTAAGTGGCGGATGGCTTATCACGTATCTGCAGATATTTATAACTAATTCTCTGACTTTTATTTTAAAGATAGAAGTTCATGATTAGTAACTGTACGCCCAGTGAGCGAAAAATACGCTAACGATACGCCCGCTATTCGCTCATGACGCTCGGGCGACCGGAAGCTGTCATACTGGGCATGCGCGTTGCGAATTTTTTGCCGAATTTTCGCATACGCTCGTCGTACGCTCGCTTGCGATCGTTGCTCTGGATCAGGCCCCATGTGAGGTGTGCTCTTGGTTTAGAAAGATATTGGATATGTGACCCAAAGTTGGGGCTCTATTTAGAGTTAAGATTAGAGTTAGGACTGTTCAGCAGAGAAGCCTTGTAAGTGGTGAACAGCTTATCACATATCTGCAGATATTTGTAACTAATTCTCTGATTTTTATTTTAAAGATAGAAGTTCATGATTAGTAATATAAATATATATATTTATTTTATTTTTTTACACATGTGAGCATATATATATATAAACAGTACGCACACATACATAAACACTTCTCTTACCTCTTGATCTCACAGATCCTCAGCGGCGCGCGGACTGTACTCTGGTTATTGACGTGATGCAGGTAATTGAAGGTCACGTGCCTGCATCACGGTTCACTTATTGTGACTGGGAGGGAGAAGGAGGGGGGCTCCCGCCGTAAACTCTAAATCTCTATGTAACTTAAAAGAAGCTGCCGGCCAGCGTGATTAACGTTCCAGACATGCAGGGCCCCCTTTCCCTTCTAACGCCTATGCATGGAGTGCACAGAGAGTGCACAGAGAGAGCAGTAGCTCTGTGCATATGATAGGACGGCACCTCCACTGTCTGCAGCATGTCTCTTCCTGGGAGACATAACATACAGTTTGTGTGGGGGTTTCTGGGAAACTGGAAACCCCCCCTGGGTGCACCACTGAGCGTAGCGTATTTTCACGTGCGTACCTTCTAAGCACTCCACTAGGCACACCACCCCTTGTACGTATTTTGACTGATTCACGCTTTTCAAACCCTACCTTAACTTTTGGCCACGTAACCGCTCTCGTCTGCACACGTACGTATAGGCAACGCAGTCTTACGCAGCTAAGCATTCCCATACTGTACAATTTAAATGCAAACCCTGCGTACATTGCGTAATTTAGCCGTACTTTTGGTAAAAAATGGCACGCCCCCACGTATGAATTTATGCAATTAATACGTGAATGGCCCATACGCTTAGAGTTACGTTACGTAGCATATCCTCTGTCGTGCGCATGCTCAGTACTTACTAAATCAGGATTTTATGTGTCCGCCAGGAGTAAATTCGCACGGAAGCATAGTTCTGGATCTGCCCTAATGACGGTGCATCTGTGCACGCTTTAGGAGCATGGTGACTTTTATAAAAAGATGCATTCCCTTCTCCAACAGTATATAGCGCAAGAGCCTTACCCTCTCTTTCAAAGCCCTCACAGCCTCTTCTTACACCTGATCCCAGTACACATTCCCTCCCACCCCCTTCATTGATAATCTCTTTGTATCCTCCCTAAACACCTCATCTCACTATCCCTAAAAAGATTCCTCCCATGCTGCTCCCTTTCTCTGGAACTCTCTTCCTCGCTCTATCAAACTATTCACCAGCCTGCAAAGCTTAAATATGCCTTTATAACACACCTCTTCATTAATGCCCACCAGCTCTCCTCAGCCCCATAACTCTGTTTTTACTCTATTTTTATGCAGTTTTACCTTTTTTCTTACATTCTTCTTTAATGTTACATTTTTGCACTTTCATACGCTATGTTTTACTGTATGGAGCTGCAGAAACTGTAGGGCACCTTATAAATAATGTATAATAATAATGCATATAGAATTTTCAATTTGTACAACCCTCACCATCCTCTTACCGGAGTGTGGGTCCCTGCATAGCAATCGATCCCCAGAGCACACGGTGCTCCAAACGGTAAGCAACCCCACTCCCTAACCCTAACCCTAAGTCACCCCCCTACACAGCCTAACCCTAAATCACCCCCCGCAGCCTAACCCTAATTATCCCCTCCCACAGCCTAACTTTCCAAAAATGAATGGGTGAGTATACGAATCGCATACTCACCCATTCATAAAAAAAATGTTTGCGGTGCATCACATTTGAAATAGGGACAGCCAAAAAGCAACTTTCGTCTGTCCCTATTTCGTAATGTGATACGTCGCAACGGGGACTCGCAACGATCCATCCTCGCCCCGCAGCCTTACCATAACTGTCCCTTCAGTGCAGCCTAACATCCCTGCCCACAACCTAACTTGAACCCTCCACTATACATCCTCGCTGCACAGCCTTACTATAACTGTCCCTTCACTGCAGCCTAACCCTAACATCCCTGTCCCGCAACCTAACCATAACCCTCCGCTTACCCCTTTCCATCCTCGATCCACAGCCTTACAATAACTGTCCCATCACTGCAGCCTAACCCTAACATCCCTATCCCGCAACCTAACCTTACCTGTTCAATCTCTGCATCCTTTAGTCTAAAGGGTCCTATTTTTCCCTTGGACAAAACCATTTTGCAATGCATGAGGGCAAAGGCTTTTTTTGTTGGCATGCAGGGTAAGATTGCCTTTGACTGGCACACACAAATTATGTGCCTTGTTTTTTGTTTTTTTTTAGACAGTAGTTAAGAGTCCAGTTAGGATTGATTCCTCCTGTAACTCTAAATTTGTCGGCACATTTTTAATTGAACCCCCTGAAGCACAACAAAGGTTTTGCCAAAGTTTAAAATGGCACCTTCCCTGTGGATTTACTGCAGCAAAAAATGGGTCATTAGCATTTATTTGTAAATTAACATAAAGGGTCTACAGCACTGTACATGTGACATAGGCTTAATTTTTATTAACCAGTCACATTTAGACTCTATTTCTTCCCCTTGGGGGAAGAAAGAGATGTTAATATGGGGGTGTGGCTTAATGATGAAATTTATGCAAATCACATACTGGAGACCCGCCCACTGTGGCTTGGTGGGGGCGGCTTGATGATGCAAACTATGTCATAAACTTTCGGCCTCAAGTCTGTTGCATGAGATTTTCCTGCTTTCCTTGAATACCGGGAGAATTGCCTGAATTTTGTGAGTCTCCTGGATTTTCCAGGAGAGTTATCAGCCCTGAATTTAGACAGTGGAGCTAATGGTCTAAATTCCCTAACACACACACTAGAATAAACTTTTGTGTGCAGGTCTTGCCAAGCTGTGGCTCTCCAAGTGTAATGAAGCTACGAGTACCAGAATTCTTTGTTAGGTATCAGATATGCCCATGCAGTCAAAGCATGCTGGGACTCAGAATTTCACAACACCTGGAGCAGCCAAATAACCAATCAGAATGTATTGAGGGTTTTTTTGGAGTGTGGGAGCACCCAAAGGAAACTCCAGACCGATAATGCTCAGAACTGTACTGATAACCTCAGTGCTGTGAGGCCAATAATAAGCAACATTATTGGGAAACAATTGTCGATGACGTCATTTTTTTCTGTTAGAGAAGATGCTCTTCCACCATAGGGGAATATTTGCATACCACAATTCAGGGGGAATATTTGAATAACTCACATATACAATCAAGAAAAAGGGAAAACAGCACACAAAAGCTACATTATGCTTAAGTAAACCTTTAGACTATTCCGGTTATAGCCAATTAGATGATATGTTTTTAGAAAACAACAAAAAACCAAAACCAAACTGTGTTTCTAAGAGGTTGTGTTGCTTCCGGCAATTACACTGTATGAAAAATACAACAGAGCATGTCTGGCCATCTGTGACTGTACAGGTGTTGTGACATAACAAATGGTCTACTTCCCCCTCTTCCATTGTAAGGAGCTGTCAGACACTTTCAGAGTTGTTGTATACTCTCAGCTTGACCAATCAATATTAATGATACATACAGCTGATTTCTCTTTACAAACCCTTCCGAACTGCATGTAACTACAATGACTTCTGCACAGGATCAATGACTTTATAACTGATGTAGCCAAATATTGTAAGGAAACTTACAACCCTTAGTGTTACTTCTCTTTATGAGAATGACGTGCGGTCAATGGACATAAAACAGTAAAGAACACCGTAAAAGAAACCAGTTATTGCAGGATAATGTTTAGTAGAGACCTGTATCTCACCATGAACACAGTTATTATGTGCTTTGTTTAATAAACAGTGGGTGGACAGAGAATGAGAACAAGAAATCCATCTGAATTTAAAATTCACAGAAGCATTTCTTTCTTCTTTGCTTTACCCTGGCTATCCTGTAAAGGTATTTCCATTAGATGGTCATTCAGTGTCTAAAAGTCAATTAAAGCAATTGAAATAATTTTTTTTCATTCCTCTTTATATTCTAGGAGATCCCAGGGGGAAGGTCAAGTTAAGAGGCTCCACCCCTAAGGTGCAGGAGGTAAGAAGACATAATGATCCAGCTGGCATAATATCATGTCCTCGGGCCCCACTACCCTGTTTTGTTGGGCAAGACTTAATGATATAGGGCCGCATGCAGAGCTCCGGCTGCATTGCATATGCGGCCGGAGTTTCCGATATGAGCTACTGCGCATGCGCAGTAATTTTGTTATGACATCTACGTTACTTGTTGCATCGTAGATTGCATATATGCGGTCTATGTTGCAACAAGAAATGTATATGTCATAAGAAAATTATTGCGCATGTGCAGTAGCTCATATCGGAAAACTCCGCCTACATATGCAATGCGGCCGGAGCTCTGCCTACGGCCCATAATTTGCAAGGCCAAACAGGCGATTATTATGTTAGCTACATATAAAGTAATGTCTCTGGTTTCCGACATAACATTGCGATAACTGGGGTCATCATATAGAGGACACACACTGACCAGAATATTTTGCACATTCGTAGGGAGACTGCTAAACACTTCAGGGAGTCAGGGAGATCACCCAATTTTTAGGGAACCCCCTTGATATTCGGGGAGAATTGACAAATATAGATTTACCCTGTTTTTATCACAGGAAAAAAAAAATCCCTTAGTGGTTATTTCAGTACTTAATTGGCAGGGCCACAACTGGCAGTGGAGGGGCCCGGAGCAGAGCATACCTGGGAACCCCCCTTTATCCATCTGATGCATTGGTGCATCGGCATTCTGAGTGCTGTTTCTATACAGCTTCCCAGGCTGGCGTTAGTGGTAAGTATTCCAACAATGTCCCCATATACCCCTCTTTTCCTCCCCCTAATAGCTGTTATTAAGGGAGGAAAAGGGGGGGCATTTATGGGGAGACCGCCGGAATACAGAGCAATATTCCCCGAGTTTAAAAAAAATGAAAATATATAAAATGAATAAAAAACATAGAAAATGTATATAAACATTTAATGTCACCTGTCCAGGCGACCCGTCGGGTTGCAGATGTCCGGTCCCGGCATGAACACACTGCGCATGTGCAGTGTTTCTCATGTCGGCACTGAAATTTTTCTATGTCCCCAATGAAAGTTACTGCACATGTGCATCGCATGAATGAGAAGCACTGCGAGGACCCGGCGGATCATCGCAGGACCTCGGAGGAGGGGTGAGTATTTGTAAATAATTTTAATGAAGCTGCCAGGCTCGCTACGATGATAAGTCAGCCTGATGCAGCTTCATTCACAGGGAACGAGGAAGGTAAGTAAATATCATTGCTTATCATCGCAGCGAGCCTGGCAGCTTCGTTGACAATATTTACGAATACTCACCCCTCCTGCGAGGTCCTGTGAGGAGCCGCCGGATCCGCGCAGTGTTTCACATTCTTGCGATGCATGAATGAAGTTCTGCACATGTGCAGTAGCTCACAATCCGGACTTAGAAAAAGCATAAGTCTGACGCCGGGAGCGGAGTGTAAAACTCCGCTCTGCCATTTTGTAAATATTGGAAACTTCATTTTAATGCGATAGGGCCAGTTTTGAGTCGCAATCCGCAAATACGGATACCAGTTCCGGTCAACTCCTATTGTTTCTCCCCGGCAGCATCAGAGAGCCGCAGCAAGCTAATGTTCGGTATTATGACCCGCCACAGCTCTGTGTCTGAAGCCGGCAGACCCCCACCCCCTGGGTCACTATAGTACATGGCCAATGCTAAACCAGCATGAATCACAAAATTACTAATGAAAATAATGTTGATTCTCTTAACATTAAAATCATTTAAATAATTCGGGTGTTAATGTGTTGAACAATGGTGCAAATAGACTGGAAGATTGTTTAATTGGATGCACGTTTGCAGTCTAATTAAATTTCCTGTCGGATGAGAGCAGTAACAGAAGCAACAATAGAGTGATTTAACGTAACCTGATCTGATATTCACCGGTATTGTATATAGCGCTGATTAAAAGTTTTGAAATCTCTCCTGCGGCCATTCATTGGATAGTGTTACCGGCTGATAGGATCTGCAAATCTCTGGGTTACAGGTAAAGCACACAAAACAAGATTAGGGTTGTGATATCCTGGCAAAAGAAGGCAGCAGGGTTCTGCCAAGCAATGTCCTAGTAGGTTAAGTCACAGTCATTATGAATGTTTGCTGTTCTCATGCAACTTGGGCCACAGAGCATTGTGCAGGAATATGAGTGAAGGTAAAACGCTGCAACTGTCTGCAGGAGGCTCCAGCACATGGTAACAGCCTGAAGGAAGGATGGGTGTGTGTGATAGGATTACAGGTGGGGGAGGGAGAGACTACAAGAGGTTCCAAGACAAGAACTCTTCATACCTGTATTAACACGCAGGGACATCTCTCATGTATTAGGCATGCATCTTGTTTTAACCGGTACCAGATTAAAGCAGACCTGTTTTCTGTTTTGTCTCTTGGTTTGGTTTTTATTATGCTTATAAATAACTTTTGTGTTTATTTTTACATTCACTTTTCCTGACTGGGCAGACCCTACAACATGACCCATTCTATTAGGTACAAAATAATCTGCTCCTCAGTTTCAAACTGTCAGTTACTACGGTAACCACCTTTGTTGAAGAGGTAAAGAGTTTTTTTTTTAAATATGAGTTAATTCCTTTAAACCAGGTGAGTGACAGTTGGAAGCTCAGGAGCGGATTAAATTGTACCTAATGGAATGGGTCATGTTGGAGGGTCTGCCATGGTGATGATTCATGGTTAAGAGTTAAGCAGTAAAGCTGGCCACACAGTAGAGCGATCATACAATTACCGTGGATTGAAACTAAAATAGCTGTAGTGTGTGGTGCAGATGGATTTCTGAAACCTCAGATAGTCGTCCCAGAAAGGCCATGGTCCAATAATCTGATTAATAATAATTCCTGACTCATTATCGTCCCGAGTGGATGATATCGTATAGTGTGTTGGGAAAGTCCAATTTCACCTCCGGGCCGATGTTTTCCCCATCTGTCTGATACTTGCCGGTAATTATGGAATCAGACAGACAGGGAATCTCCGGCCAGGAGGTGGAGGTGCTCTGACAGTCAGCCAATTAGCTAGAAGCCCAGTCCTCCTGCCATGATCAATAGGAGGCCCATGCAGCCAATCAGTGCAAAGACTAAAAAGGAGGCCTGTACAGCTAATCAGGTGCAAGGGCCTCCTGTCAATCTCAGCAGACAATACCTCCTAAATATGGATTATCGCTACCAGCAAATAGCATTGTGTGGTGCCACTGGACCGGATTCAGAGTATCGCATCCGTGTGAATTTCACACGGATGCGATGCTTTTTGACAGGTCTGCGCATGCGCAAAAGGCGCAAGGAAGTCGGATTGCTGGCGGAGTTTATGGTATCCGCCAACATCCGACTCCGACTGAAAAGGGGGTGTGCCAGGATATTTAAATGAGAAAATGTTCGATTTTCTCATTTAAATATTCCCTGAGCACAAGTTCGCTTGCATGCGGAAATAGCCCTACGATTCCACCATCTCAGAGCTGGTGGAATCGTAGGGTCAGCTCAGCAGAGTGTAAAAAAAACCAAAACGATAGCTAGTAAAAATTAACCCCTTCCCCCGGCCGCCCCGCCGCCGCAGCCTATATGTAAAAAAATAAATAATTAAACCTCCCGTCCGACAGGGCATACTGCAGGTAGTAGAACTACAGGCACTGCCCATGAAATGAATGACAGGGCATGCTAGCGCTTGTAGAACTACTATCGGCAGCATGCCCTGTTTAAAAAACAGACCATGGCCATTTTGTCATTTTTAAAAAAACCAACTGTGCCCACTACATAAAAATAAAAAAGCCTTTACATGTCCCCACAAAGATATAAAATACATTACAGCAGTGCCCCATAATATAAAAAAAACAAATGCCACCGGTGCCCCATCATAAATAAAAACAAATGCCACCGGGGCCCCATCATACATAAAAACAAATGCCA